>JAXIVJ010003563.1:0-92611 GCA_036785665.1 Chirona hameri
TGCGTTACCCGCTGCCAATCTGACTAACGATCGCGGCCGGCGCCGCTCGCCGCTCGCAAGACGAGACGAGGCGCCGCGCCGCCTTTGTGCCGGCGCCGGAACCGACTTTGGACGCGTCAGAGCCGGCTTTGGCCGCGTCGGAGCCGGCTTTGGCCGCGTCGGAGCCGGCACCTGACGGGTGCCGGCCGAGCAGAGCGGCGCAGAGAGCGGCGGCGCGAGGTGTGGTGTGCTGCGGTGTGGTGCTGGTGACAGGTGGCGCAGTGTGGTGCTGGTGACAGGTGCTGCGGTGTGGTGCTGGCGACAGGTGGCGAGCAGCAGCCGGAGCGGTGCCAGTGTGGGGAGGAGAGTCACGAGAGCAGGCCGTGGCGGCGATGCGGGGAGAGGGGGACGGCACCGACGCTGTGGCGCCGAGCGAGGTGACCATATGTGACGCGATTCAGGCGTGTGAGACGCCGCGGATGAGGCTACAGTGACAGCGGTTTGGAGGATTGAGACCTACTCGGTGCCAGAGCTGCCGATTTGGAGGAGGTGTCATCGGATGCCAGTGGCTGGAGGCTGGACGGAGCCTTAAAGATCCCTTCCTGGGTGGAGAGTGACAAATGATTCTGCCGCGACTCACCGATAAATGATTGGCTTCGAGGCGTGAGTGAGCACCTCCGGCGCCGGGCAACGCTCTGACGTCAGTGAGCGGAATCTGACGTCAGTTAGCGACATCTGACGTCAGTCCGTGACAAACTCGTCAGTGACGCGCCGCGGCCGGACGCGGTCGCTCTCGAGTGACGTCTGTGACGCGGCGTCGTGACGCACCGTGACGTCTGTGACGTCTGTGACGCGTCGTCGTGACGCGGCGTAACGGGGAGGAGTTGGCGGCCGCCATGCGGCTGGCGGAGCGACACGCATCGTTCAGCAGCAGCAAGCGGCGCGCCGCCACCCTGCCCGCCGCCTCGAGTCTGGCCGAGTCGAGGCGCGCCTTCTCAGAGAGGTCCGTCCTCTCGCAGAGGTACGTTTGGTAACGGTGGCCAGACGCTTGTACGCCATCACACGAACGTGTGCGGAACGTAGTGTGCATGGGTCTGAGTGCACTCGTACGCGTCGTTATGGTCTTCTCTCGAATGTGTTCAGCGTGTAGTGTACGTTTCTTGGATTCTCTCGAAGATTATTCACGTCCTTAGGGCCTTCCCTCAAACATTTCGTGCAAGTAGTCTCCGCGGATGGGTATTTACTTTGATCAGTGGCGGAGGATGGTATTTTCGGATGGGGGGGGGGGGGGGCAGGGGCAAAGAAATCCAGGAGACCGCCTCGGTCAAAGGGCCCCACGGGCCAAAAAATGGCGCCAAATGGTATCTCCTCGGATGTAGGCCACTATATTTTTTGCAGGGCCCTTAAATCGGTCGCAAAAAAACGTCGGACAGGCCCATGTTGAAATAGCAGGCCTACCGAGGGCCCTCTCAGGCCTACCTTAGGCCCCCTCAGGCCGACTGAGAGCCTTCTGTCGGCCTTATAGGGCCCATCAGGCTGGCTGGGGCCCCCTCGGGGCCCTCGGTCAACTTCTTGGAGCGCCCCTCTTACAACAAATGTATGGGGGGGGCAAAATCATATGTTTGCCCCCTCCCAAACTTCTTGAGTGGGGGGGGGGGGCAGTTGCCCCCCATATCCGCCGCCCCTGCCTTTGATGGGTCGATGGGTACGTACGCCGCTGGGTCGACGGGTACGTACGCCGCTGGGTCGACGGGTACGTACGTCGATGGGTGTTCTCAGGAGCGATTTCTGCCCCCGAACAGCTGGTGTTCGTGTTGCGGGGTGCGGGCTTGGGTCGTCAAGCGGCATTGGCATTCTTGGCACGCACTGTGCGGCCGATTTCAGCGAAGGCCGTGTGCGGAGGGGTGGGTGGCAGGGGGGTGCGTGCGCGTGCCTGCCTGCGGGGCGGGGGCGGCGCGCGCACCGCCTGTTTACGTGCCGTGTGTAAACGGAACAGCAGCCGCGGCAGCAGGTCAGGAGCCCGACTGGGATCATCTCACCTGGCCCGGCGACGGCGGCGTGGTGCGGCTGTCTCCCACCTGTCTGCAGAAGGCACAGCTGGGATGAGCCTGAACAGATGGCTTCCGTGTCGGTCTGTGGAGTGCTCACCCGTGGCCATCCTGTCTTCAGGAGGGGCTCATCCGAATATCACCGGTTTACGACGATATGCACCCACTGCCGTGGTACTCAGCCCTGGCGGTCTTAGGTTATAATCGGCAAACAGACGCCAGCGGACCGGCGCTTGCGGCGAATCGCACCATTTTGGTCATGGCTGTAAACGAAATGCAGCTCGTTCCCGAGCGTAGGCGATTTCGGGTGGCGGCGTTCGGGGCGGCTCTGTCAGATATTTGGCGGGGGTATATGCTCCATGAGCTTTGAAATAGCACGTGTGTTTATTTGTGCTGTACGAGTGCGGTGACGTGTGACGTCTGGTCAGTAGTGTGAGGGGCGGGACGGAGGGGCGGCAGAATTCCGCTGGCGCCCAGCCAGCGGGCCACAGGCCGGAAATGGACAGACTCGCGCTCGCGCGGCGCTGCCATAAGTTTGTCAGCGGCTAATTAAGTTGTCATTTGGCCACTCTTTGTCACATTCCCTGGCGCCACGTACAGTGTGACGGCCGTGTTTTTCGGCTCGGAGCGGCGCCGGCCGCGAGACGAACGAGCGACACTTCTGCTGCCCCGATGGTCACAGTGGCCTCTGTTGTTGGCTGTGACGCTGCTCGTCTGATGGTCACAGTGGCCTCTGTTGTTGCCTGTGACGTTGGCTGTGACGTTGGCTGTGACGTTGTTGGCTGTGACGTTGTTGGATGTGACGTTGTCGGCTGTGACGTTGTTGGATGTGACGTCACAGTGGCCTCTGTTGTTGGCTGTGACGCTGCTCGTCTGATGGTCACAGTGGCCTCTGTTGTTGCCTGTGACGTTGGCTGTGACGTTGGCTGTGACGTTGTTGGCTGTGACGTTGTCGGCTGTGACGTTGTTGGATGTGACGTCACAGTGGCCTCTGTTGTTGGCCGTGACGCTGCTCGTCCGATGGTCACAGTGGCCTCTGTTGTTGGCTGTGACGTTGGCTGTGACGTTGTTGGCTGTGACGTTGTCGGCTGTGACGTTGTTGGATGTGACGTCACAGTGGCCTCTGTTGTTGGCCGTGACGCTGCTCGTCCGATGGTCACAGTGGCCTCTGTTGTTGGCTGTGACGTTGGCTGTGACGTTGTCGGCTGTGACGTCGGATGTGACGTCGGATGTGACGTTGTTGGATGTGACGTCACAGTGGCCTCTGTTGTCGGCTGTGACGTTGTTGGATGTGACGTCACAGTGGCCTCTGTTGTCGGCTGTGACACTGCTCGTCCGATGGTCACAGTGGCCTCTGTTGTCGGCTGTGACGTTGTTGGCGGTGACGTTGTCGGCTGTGACGTTGTTGGATGTGACGTTGTTGGATGTGACGTTGTTGGATGTGACGTTGTTGGATGTGCCGTTGTTGGCTGTGACGTTGAATGTGACGTTGTTGGTTGTGACGTTGGATGTGACGTTGTTGGTTGTGACGTTGGATGTGACGTTGTTGGTTGTGACGTCACAGTGGCCTCTGGTGTTGGATGTGACGTTGTTGGCTTTGACGTTGTTGGATGTGACGTTGTCGGCTGTGACGTTGTTGGATGTGACGTCACAGTGGCCTCTGTTGTTGGCTGTGACGCTCCTCGTCCGATGGTCACAGTGGCCTCTGTTGTTGGCTGTGACGTTGTTGGCTGTGACGTTGTTAGCTGTGACGGTGTTGGCTGTGACGTTGTTGGCTGTGACGGTGTTGGCTGTGACGTTGTTGGCTGTGACGTTGTTGGCTGTGACGTCACAGTGACCTCTGTTGTTGGTTATGACGTTGTTGGCTGTGACGTTGTTTGCTGTGCCGTTGTTGGCTGTGACGTTGTTGGTTGTGACGTTGTTGGATGTGACGTTGGTTGTAACGTTGTTGGCTGTGACGTTGGCTGTGACATTGTCGGCTGTGACGTTGTTGGCTGTGACGTTGTTGGATGTGACGTTGTTGGTTGTGACGTCACAGTGGCCTCTGTTGTTGGCTGTGACGTTGTTGGCTGTGACGTCACAGTGACCTCTGTTGTTGGATGTGACGTTGGCTGTGACGTTGTTGGCTGTGACGTTATTGAATGTGACGTTGTTGAATGTGACGTTGTTGGATGTGACGTTGTTGGATGTGACGTTGTTGGCTGTGACGTTGTTGGTTGTGACGTTGTTGGATGTGACGTCACAGTGGCCTCTGTTGTTGTCTGTGACGTCACAGTGGCCTCTGTTGTTGGCTGTGACGTTGTTGGATGTGACGTTGTTGAATGTGACGTTTTTGGATGTGACGTTGTTGGCTGTGACGTTGTTGGCTGTGACGTTGTTGGCTGTGACGTTGTTAGCTGTGACGTTGTTGGCTGTGACGTTGTTGGCTGTGACGTTGTTGGATGTGACGTCACAGTGGCCTCTGTTGTTGGCTGTGACGTCACAGTGGCCTCTGTTGTTGGCTGTGACGTTGTTGGCTGTGACGTCACATGCGTGATTATCGCTGGTCATTACTCTGCACAGCCTCGTTTTTTTTTTCTCTCTCGAGAAAATGGCCATGTTATCTACGTTTCTTTCACCAAGACCTGGGGCATTCCTCGATAGATCGACAAAAAAAAATAACACCTTCATATTTTATGTCTCTCTGTAATTTGGTCTAGGGGTTTATCATAGGCGGGCAAGCCAGCTGTGCCAACGAAAAATTATCCAAGTAGCGGTTTTAAGATATAGCCTCGGGCACTTTTCGGAGGTCACTCAGCAGGCCTATATTTGGCGGCTCGTAGTCCACAAGCCATCATAGTTACAACAAACTTGTATATTGAAGAAACTTGCATTTAACCGAGGGACATTTTTGCAATCTCGGATTTGTTTTCATTCTTTTTTGGACACGTGACCGCTTGACCTATTTGTTGATGAGTGACCAGGACAATTCCTCAATTGAAAGACGAATTTCCGTTTGAAAAATATTCAAGCCTGGTCAATGTTCTTTTAGATAGACAAATAAAAAAATGTGTTTCGGCCTCAATGGGATTTTTGAGCCTCCTAGGCTAAAAAAAATGATAGATTGACAAAATAAAACATCATCATATTGCATTTCTCTCTGTAATTTGGTCTAGGGGGTTATCATAGGCGGGGAAGCCAGCTGTGCCAACGGAAAAAAATCCGAGCAGCGGTTTTCAAGATATAGCCTCGGGCACTTTTCAGAAGAGAGCCGCCTACAGTCGATATTGGGAGGCTCAAAACCCCTATTTGCAGGCCAAAAGCCGTTTTTGTATTTGTCTATCTGGAAGAAAATTGACCAGGCTTGAATCGTCTTCAAACGGAAATTTGACATTCAATTGAGAAATTGTCACTCATCATCACCACAAAATAGGTCAAGTCATGCGTCAAAAAAAATATCCAAAAAAATCCAAGATTGTAAAAATGTGCATCGGTTCAATGCGAGTTTCTTCAATATGTAGGTTTGATGTCGTAACTATGATGGTTTGTGAAGTACGAGCTGCCAAATGTAGCGAGCCGCTGAGCGATTTCCGAAAAGTGCCCGAGGCTATATCTTGAAAACCAGTGTAGTAGCATTGGGAAATTTGGGTGGAAAACGACGCCCTATGGATACTATTTTTCCACTCTTTTTCCCAAGTTTTCCTCTTAATTTTCCACTCCTTATTCTAAAATGTATTGGATAATTTGAACTCTATACTGATTTATGGATGTAATGATAGGACAAGACAGGGAAAGACAGGTCACAATTGGCATAGGTAGCTAATAACTAATTCTGGCGAGCGGGTAATTGGACATTGATAAAGCCGAATACAATGGCTTTTGGTTGAATTTTCCACTCTTTATGCTTATTTTTAGCAATAATTTTCCATTCCGCACCCAAGCTCCAAAGCAATCCTAGGACCCTGTTGAAAACCGCTGCTCGGATTATTGTTTCGTTGGCACAGCTGGCTTCCCCGCCTATGATAACCCCCTAGACCAAATTACAGAGAAAAATTCAATATGATGGAGTTTCTTCTTTGTCGATCTTATCGACAAAGAAGAAACTCCATCATATTGAATTTTTCTCTGTAATTTGGTCTAGGGGGTTATCATAGGCGGGGAAGCCAGCTGTGCCAACGAAACAATAATCGACATATTAGGAGGCTCAAAAATCCTATTTGGAGGCCGAAGCCCATTTGTTTTGTTTGTCTATCTGAAAGAACATTGACCAGGCTTGAATATTCTTCAAACGGAAATTCTACTTTCAATTGAGGAATTGTCCGGGTCACTGATAAAAAAGTAGGTCAAGCGGTCACGTGTCAAAAAAAAATCCCAGATTTAAAAAATGTCCTCCGTTCAATGCAAGTTTGTTCAATATACAGGTTTGATGTCGTAACTATGATGGTTTGTGAACTACGAGCCGCCAAATGTAGGCCTGCTAAGTGACCTCCGAAAAGTGCCCGAGGCTATATCTCGAAAAATCGCTACTCGGATATTTGTTCGTTGGCACAGCTGGCTTCCCGCCTATGACATTATGACAACCCCCTAGACCAAATTACAGCCAAAAATACAATATGGTGGTGTTATGTCTTGGTCGATCTATCGTGGAATGCCCCACCTGGAAGCATTCCAGGTGGGGCATTGCAATGCTGCCATGCAACATTCACGTGAATACACGCGCTCAGGAGGAGAACAGGATACGCGCCGAGCCGAGCCGATCCGTTCCGTTCCTATCTCTCGCCCTACCCATCATTACTACATTCCACGAGCCGTTCCATGCAATCAGACCCTCGTACGCGGTCAGCGAACACACGCCATAACTCTCTCTCCGAATTAACCGAGAGCAGCTCCTGGACGCCGCACAGTGCACAGCCTCGTGTTGGTCGGTAGGGAACACACGCCATAACTCTCTCTCCGAATTAACCGAGAGCAGCTCCTGGACGCCGCACAGTGCACAGCCTCGTTGGTCGGTAGGGAACACACGCCATAACTCTCTCTCCGAATTAACCGAGAGCAGCTCCTGGACGCCGCACAGTGCACAGCCTCGTGTTGGTCGGTAGGGAACACACGCCATAACTCTCTCTCCGAATTAACCGAGAGCAGCTCCTGGACGCCGCACAGTGCACAGCCTCGTGTTGGTCGGTAGGGAACACACGCCATAACTCTCTCTCCGAATTAACCGAGAGCAGCTCCGGGACGCCGCACAGTGCACAGCCTCGTTGGTCGGTAGGGAACACACGCCATAACTCTCTCTCCGAATTAACCGAGAGCAGCTCCTGGACGCCGCACAGTGCACAGCCTCGTGTTGGTCGGTAGGGAACACACGCCATAACTCTCTCTCCGAATTAACCGAGAGCAGCTCCGGGACGCCGCACAGTGCACAGCCTCGTTGGTCGGTAGGGAACACACGCCATAACTCTCTCTCCGAATTAACCGAGAGCAGCTCCTGGACGCCGCACAGTGCACAGCCTCGTGTTGGTCGGTAGGGAACACACGCCATAACTCTCTCTCCGAATTAACCGAGAGCAGCTCCTGGACGCCGCACAGTGCACAGCCTCGTGTTGGTCGGTAGGGAACACACGCCATAACTCTCTCTCCGAATTAACCGAGAGCAGCTCCTGGACGCCGCACAGTGCACAGCCTCGTTGGTCGGTAGGGAACACACGCCATAACTCTCTCTCCGAATTAACCGAGAGCAGCTCCTGGACGCCGCACAGTGCACAGCCTCGTGTTGGTCGGTAGGGAACACACGCCATAACTCTCTCTCCGAATTAACCGAGAGCAGCTCCTGGACGCCGCACAGTGCACAGCCTCGTGTTGGTCGGTAGGGAACACACGCCATAACTCTCTCTCCGATTTAACCGAGAGCAGCTCCTGGACGCCGCACAGTGCACAGCCTCGTGTTGGTCGGTAGGGAACACACGCCATAACTCTCTCTCCGAATTAACCGAGAGCAGCTCCTGGACGCCGCACAGTGCACAGCCTCGTTGGTCGGTAGGGAACACACGCCATAACTCTCTCTCCGAATTAACCGAGAGCAGCTCCTGGACGCCGCACAGTGCACAGCCTCGTGTTGGTCGGTAGGGAACACACGCCATAACTCTCTCTCCGAATTAACCGAGAGCAGCTCCTGGACGCCGCACAGTGCACAGCCTCGTGTTGGTCGGTAGGGAACACACGCCATAACTCTCTCTCCGAATTAACCGAGAGCAGCTCCTGGACGCCGCACAGTGCACAGCCTCGTGTTGGTCGGTAGGGAACAATTGTGTTTGTTGGCGTTGATGGGAGGCACATAGAGTTGGTATGTGATGTCCAAGTTCTGGCTTCGGCACCTCTGGGCAGTTGTAACGCTGGGTCATAGGGGGCCTGGCACCGCGGCTTATTCGTTAATTGACGCGTCATATCTCAACTTCAGGCGTGGCGAGACACTCGGCTGGTTCACCACCTTGGCATGCCCTCGGAGTGGCTCCGACGGCGTGACCACCGTCACCTGTGGCGGGCTGAACTCGCCACGGACCGGTGCGACCGAGCAGCGGCCGGGCCGAGTGGTCCGGCTCCTCCGAACTGATCGAGCGACCTTCAGCGTATCGACTCTGCCGTATATCTCGGGTCAGGTGGGCGGCCGGCCCACCTGTGGCAGCTCAGACAGGTCAGCCGAGGGCTGTGTCGGGTCAGCGAGCTCAGCTAGGGACGTGCTTGTGGTTGTGGCGGCCCTCTGAAGCCCACCGAACGATCCTCTTTGTCGCACCATGAGGCTGCAGCGCCGGGAACACGAGTCCGTGTGTCCCAGCGGGCTATGTCGGCCGTCGGTAGGCGCCGCCGTCGCCAGCAAATATTCCGCCGGCCAGCAAAAACCCGACCTGAAATAGCCGGGGGCACGCGCCGGAAACGTCTTTCGTCGAAGTCCGGCGTCTGGGCGCTGGGAGAGTGGGCGGTGCTGGCGGCGGCGGCGGCGGCGCTGGTGGGGGCGGGGACGGTAGTGCCGGCGGCCGTCGAGAGGTCGGTGGGCCGCACGGAGCCGTTATCGGAGGCGGATCGTAAGCCTCTGGGATGATGTCAGGGCGTATCGGGAGATAGCCGACAGCCGCCCGGGGCGTCCTGCGGCCGGCAGACGTCCACCCGTGTCACCGGCCGCCGCCGCCAGCCCCTGCTGCTACCGTGATGCTCTCACTGCACCCGCAGCAGGAGCGGCGCGGTCTCATCCGGCCGCAGCAGCCGCGCTCCCAGGATGGCAGGTAGGTGTGCGCGCGTCTGCGGTGGTGGAGACTGGCAGTAGTCGGTGATGGTCCTGACGGTCCATGGTCGGTCCGTCTCGGCGATCCGTCTCGGCGGTCCGTCTCGGCGATCCGTCTCTGCGGTCCACCTCGGCGATCCGTCTCGGCGATCCGTCTCTGCGGTCCATCTCGGCGATCCGTCTCGGCTATTCGTCTCGGCGATCCGTCTCGGCGATCCGTCTCGGCGATCCGTCTCGGCGGTCCGTCTCGGCGTTGTTCGTTTCTGCGTGGCCCCTCTCGGCGTCTTCCGTCGCTGTGGCCCAGGTCGTGGTCTGTGCCGGATTTGACACCTTCATCTTGGCTTCACCACCACCACCACCACACCTTGACACCACCAATGACACCTTCGGGAGCTGTAGATCTCAGCGGTTGAGCGCGCTGACACCAGGCCAGCGTCAGGTCAGCGCCATACACTGCGTCCGTCACCCTCGGCACGTCCCCTCACGTCACCCTCGGCACGTCATCGTCGACAGTCCGGGTCTCGTGCGCGTCATCGGCCTGCTGTCGGAGGTGGGAGGGGTCCCGCGACACGGCTGCTGGGGTGGTGGACGGACGCCGTTTTGGATCCGAGTCGCGATACGTGAATGTAATAGGTCACCGGGCCCCGGGGAGGGATTGGATGGAGCGTGGGTGTCTATTGGAGATGAAGGGGCGCTGGGGCAGATTGGATGGGGACTGATGGCGGGGCGGCCGAGCTGAGGCGGTCGGCAGCCGTCGACTGACCCCGGAAGCTGCACGGCCATTGTGGAGACCGATCGACGGCTCGTCAGCTCGCTAGGTAGGACGACTGACGACTGACGCCGTGTTATGCTGCTGGATGTCCGGAATGACGACTGACGCCGTGTTATGCTGCTGGATGTCCGGAATGACGACTGACGCCGTGTTATGCTGCTGGATGTCCGGAATGACGACTGACGCCGTGTTATGCTGCTGGATGTCCGGAATGACGACTGACGTCGTGTTATGCTGCTGGATGTCCGGAATGACGACTGACGCCGTGTTATGCTGCTGGATGTCCGGAATGACGACTGACGTCGTGTTATGCTGCTGGATGTCCGGAATGACGACTGACGCCGTGTTATGCTGCTGGATGTCCGGAATGACGACTGACGCCGTGTTATGCTGCTGGATGTCCGGAATGACGACTGACGCCGTGTTATGCTGCTGGATGTCCGGAATGACGACTGACGTCGTGTTATGCTGCTGGATGTCCGGAATGACGACTGACGTCGTGTTATGCTGCTGGATGTCCGGAATGACGACTGACGTCGTGTTATGCTGCTGGATGTCCGGAATGACGACTGACGCCGTGTTATGCTGCTGGATGTCCGGAATGACGACTGACGCCGTGTTATGCTGCTGGATGTCCGGAATGACGACTGACGCCGTGTTATGCTGCTGGATGTCCGGTTCGGATGGTAGCCTCGCTGGCCGAGCGGCTGCGAGTGTGGAGGCCGACCTAGACTGTCTGTTGCCTGCGGTCGAAGCTATATCTGGAGGTCTGGCCATGCCAGTCACAGCGGACGAGGTTTCGTTGGGTCACCGCTGAGCGGCCGCCCCCTGCTGCGGTGCCATCGCCCTGCCGCCCGTCCGTCTGCCTGAAGAGATGGCGCCGCTCCGCCGACGGAGCGTGCAGTGTCGTTGACAGGCCGCCTCTCTGTCAGACGGGGTCCGCGGAGCAGGGAGGATCCGACTGGTGACGACAGCACCGGAGGTCGCCCCGGCAGATGGAGTCCGCGGAGCAGGGAGGATCCGACTGGTGACGACAGCACCGGAGGTCACCCCTGGCAGATGGGGTCCGCGGAGCAGGGAGGATCCGACTGGTGACGACAGCACCGGAGGTCGCCCCGGCAGATGGGGTTCGCGGAGCAGGGAGGATCCGACTGGTGACGACAGCACCGGAGGTCGCCCCGGCAGATGGGGTCCGCCGAGCAGGGAGGATCCGACTGGTGACGACAGCACCGGAGGTCGCCCCGGCAGATGGGGTCCGCCGAGCAGGGAGGATCCGACTGGTGACGACAGCACCGGAGGTCGCCCCGGCGGACGGGGTCCGCCGAGCAGGGAGGATCCGACTGGTGACGACAGCACCGGAGGTCGCCCCGGCAGATGGGGTCCGTGGAGCAGGGAGGATCCGACTGGTGACGACAGCACCGGAGGTCGCCCCGGCAGATGGGGTCCGCCGAGCAGGGAGGATCCGACTGGTGACGACAGCACCGGAGGTCACCCCCGGCAGATGGGATCCGCGGAGCAGGGAGGATCCGACTGGTGACGACAGCACCGGAGGTCGCCCCGGCAGATGGGGTCCGCCGAGCAGGGAGGATCCGACTGGTGACGACAGCACCGGAGGTCGCCCCGGCAGATGGGGTCCGCGGAGCAGGGAAGATCCGACTGGTGACGACAGCACCGGAGGTCGCCCCGGCAGATGGGGTCCGCCGAGCAGGGAGGATCCGATTGGTGACGACAGCACCGGAGGTCACCCCCGGCAGATGGGGTCCGCCGAGCAGGGAGGATCCGACTGGTGACGACAGCACCGGAGGTCGCCCCGGCGGACGGGGTCCGCCGAGCAGGGAGGATCCGACTGGTGACGACAGCACCGGAGGTCGCCCCGGCAGATGGGGTCCGCCGAGCAGGGAGGATCCGACTGGTGACGACAGCACCGGAGGTCGCCCCGGCAGATGGGGTCCGCGGAGCAGGGAGGATCCGATTGGTGACGACAGCACCGGAGGTCGCCCCGGTGTCACTAGAGGGTCGCCAGAGAGTCACCGGAGGGTCACTAGAGGGTCGCCAGAGAGTCGCCGGAAGGTCACTAGAGGGTCGCCAGAGAGTCGCCGGAGGGTCATTAGAGGGTCGCCAGAGTCGCCGAAGAGTCACTAGAGGGTCGCGAGAGGGTCGCTCGGTTGGTTGCCTGCTGAAGGGTCTCTCAGACGGTTGGAACCCGTGACCGTCGCCTGTAATAAACTGAACTGCTGGCGGCCGGTCAAATGGCGGCCAGTTGACCGGCTCGTTGGCAGCCAAGTGTGGCCCGGCAGCGTTGATGGCCGTCAATCAACCCGGTAACAAAGGAAGCGGTCGGCCGTGCCCGACCCACACCTCCGCCCTGTCTCCAGAGGGCAGCATCTTAGCGGGACGGTGTCGGATACAAGCGTTACAAGTCGGATCAAAGTTTGTGTCGGTAATAAGGTCAGATATGTGCGTGCCTCGGGTGGTTCACGATCGGAACGGCCCGTCACACGCTACATTGGGTGGGTGCTATGCGGTCCGGTGCGCTTCTGAGTTCTGTGGCTGTACGCAGCATTGGGGGTGGGGGCATGAAGTCTGTGTCTCGGCGTAGACGTGCTTGAGTGCATTGAGCATCTGCCGCGGTCGAGTGCCGCGCCTGAGTCGGAGTTGTGTGAGCCGTGTCGGAGAGTGCCAGGTGCCGAATGTCGGACTGTGTGGCTCCTTCAGCCGCCGGATGTCGGCCGGATGTCGGACGAATGTCGGACGAATGTCGGACGAATGTCGGACGAATGTCGGACGAATGTCGGACGAATGTCGGACGAATGTCGGACGAATGTCGGACGAATGTCGGACGAATGTCGGACGAATGTCGGACGAATGTCGAACGAATGTCGGCGGATGTCGGCGGATGTCGGCCGGATGTCGGGTGGATGTCGGCGGATGTCGGCGGATGTCGGCGGATGTCGGCGGATGTCGGCCGGATGTCGGCGGATGTCGGCCGGATATCGGGCGGATGTCGGCGGATGTCGGCCGGATATCGGGCGGATGTCGGCGGATGTCGGCCGGATGTCGGCAGATGTCGGCCGGATGTCGGCGGATGTCGGGCGGACGGCATGCGTGGTTCTCACGCGGCGATCGATGCCGGCCGGCGGAGGGAGGCTGCTCCTGCCGCGGCGGCCGCTGGCCGGGCAGTGTCGGGGCGCCGCACGGCCGTTAACGGGGTGGCGCCGGGCGGCCGGCGGACCGGACCGGTCTGGACCGAGCCTCGACACGCGCCTCCGCCGGCCAGCGGCAGCCAGCGGCAGCCAGCGGCAGCCAGTGGCGACCAGTGCCCGGCGCCGGCCGCCCGTGTCTGTCCTGTCCTGTGTGGCCGTGTTTCCGTGGAGTCCGTGGAGTGTTGTGAGAGTTGGCGCGCTCGCTGTGGGCGGACGACCGTTCTCTGCCGGTGTATGCCCCGTCGGCGGCCGGGGGTGGTGGTCGTGTTCGCGTCGACGGCCGCGGCGGCGGCGGCGGCGCGGCCCCGCGCGGCCGCCGCCGACACAGTGGACGGCTCTTCGGTGCTGGCGGCGAGGCGCCGCTCGCCGCCGGCCTCGCTGGCCGTGCTGCCGGCCGCACTGCCCGGGTCGGGGTCGCCGGCGGGCGGCGGCGGCGGAGGGCTGCGGGCCGCCGCCCTGGTGCCGACCCCGCCGCGAGCCATGGTCGAGCCGATGAAGCGCCGGCTGAAGCGGCTGTTCACCGTGTCGGACGGGTCAGACCAGTCTCACTCCGACTCTGAGGAGAGCGGCGGCGAAGACAGGTGGGTGGTGTGAGGCAAGGCTATATAGGAGTGTGAGGTGACGGCGCACCGCCGCCCGCCGGCAAGGCCGCCAGCAGGAAAGGCGCCCCGAGGCTGATGCACGAGCGATAGGAGGTGCGAATTTTCCAGTCAGTCGGCTGTATTTAGAACCGGCCCGGTCCGGCTCGGCCTGAGCGGTGTTTCTCCGTTTCGCAGCCGTAAGGAATGCGGTGGAAGCGGAGGGAGCGGCGGGCGGAGGGGAGGGGATGCTCCGTGTGGTGGGACCGGCACTCCACTGTATCCGCATTGGCCGGTGTTATTTACACATCTTTTGTTGACTTTTGTTGGCGTTTAAGCCGACACGATGGACTGACGTTTGTGTGCAGGCTGTGTCACGAAATCTTATCTACCGTTATTGGCCGAAGCTGGCGACAGGGCTGCGCCAGCACCACGGGATGCTTAGTGAGAAAACCGTAACACTGGCCAGGAAATTTCGGGAATCGATTGTTTCGTACTGCAGCTAAGTAAGAATCCAAACAGACTGAAGTGGGTAGCTTTGGGACATGTAAAATTTGGAAACTTGTGATGAGACTTAGTGTGTGCAGTGCATTTCTGTACGTAAAAAGATTATTAAAATGGTAGCGGCTGATGTGAACATGTATCGCACTTTGTGATGCCCGGAGCGTGCTGGTCTGCGTTGTCGGAAATACCTACACGCCTGTTCTTTCCCGTCTAAGAAGGTCAGGTCCGTGCCACCCAGTCCTGTCGCGTATTGCCTTCCAGAGTGGCTAGGTTCTGTGACCAGCTTTGACAGAGAGGTGAAAATCCGCAATTTTCTACACGGAAACTTTTCATTTCGCACTGCGGGAAAAACGCACTGAAAGTCGCTATCTGCCAAGGCCTCGAAGAACCGGACGTCTGCGAGATTTCGTTTGATAGATACTTTTGTGTGGTATTTTGTATAGCGTGAAATCAAGCTCCCACCATTGCATAGCACGTTTGTGTCAACTTCTCACCTTTGTGCAATTCGACCGACCCCTGATGTGGTGACCGATGTAACGTCACCGCTTGACCAATGTCATTTGTTCGAACATCCCACGGTAGCGGCGGAACATCTGTGTGTGTTGTTTGTTCTCTATCCTAAGCACTCAGATAAGTTATCTGTGTACTTATAAATGAATCGTCTGCTGATGTCTCCAGACTCTCCAGCATATTGTGTTTGGAGGTTTCTGCGCAGAGCAGCCTTACTGGCCCCAGTTCAATGTCAAGTACGGTGGCCTCGAATGTGAGTGGAGCGAGCCTTTTCACCTGCCGGATAGTCGCGAGTCGCCTCTCGCGGATAAGGCCGCTGGCGTTATCTGGGGGCGCTGAAGGACTCCTCGCTCGATGGCAGATTTATGTGGCGGCTGCCGGTGTCCGATAGAGTCGGCACTATCGGGCTGCCCCGGTACCGCGCCTATCACGCCGCCATGCGTACACGCGGGCTGTGATGGAGGGGCGGGAAGACTGCCGATCACGTCCGGGGCTGGTGCCAGGTTTATGTACTCACTGCTCTGTATCTGTAGGATGTAGTGTATGTATGGATGTGTGGGGCGCTAAATGCTGTCTGTTGACAGGAGAGATGTCGCAGTTTCGATCCCACACTAACCCGCCGCTCCCTCTCTGTGTTTCAGTGATGTCGACCTCGACAGCCAAGGACTATGCAACAACAATCACTCGGGAAGTTCGTCTAACTCCAGCCTCTCGGCACGGTACGTGTCCCCCTCCCGTGTGTGGATGCGTCGCCTCGCTTGTGCGTGTGTGTTTCTGTCGTCTGTGTGTCACGCGCGTGCCTGTCGCGTGCCTGTCGCGTGCCGTTCGGCGCAGCTCGCAGCTCGATCAGGCGCAACACGCAAACCTTGTCCATCATCATTCATCGGTCCGACCTGTCTCGGTGTGTGCTTCACTCTCGTGAAGCCGTCACGGCCAGCAGCCAATGGCGAGCGGCCGCGTCACGGCGGGTCTGCCCGGCACGCTCCTCCCAGCCGCGTTTGTTGTTGTGTGTCTGTGGGCCGGCTTTCTGTGTCTGTGGCCGGCTTTGTGTGTCGGTGGGCCGGCTTTGTGTGTCGGTGGGCCGGCTTTGTGTGTCTGTGGGCCGGCTTTGTGTGTCTGTAGGCCGGCTTTGTGTGTCGGTGGGCCGGCTTTGTGTGTCGGTGGGCCGGCTTTCTGTGTCTGTGGGCCGGCTTTGTGTGTCTATGGGCCGGCTTTGTGTGTCTATGGGCCGGCTTTGTGTGTCGGTGGCCGGCTTTGTGTCGGTGGCCGGCTTTGTATGTCGGTGGCCGGCTGTGTCTGTGGGCCGGCTTTCTGTGTCTGTGGGGCGGCTTTGTGTGTCTGTGGGCCGGCTTTGTGTGTCGGTGGCCGGCTTTGTGTGTCGGTGGGCCGGCTTTGTGTGTCTGTGGGCCGGCTTTGTGTGTCTGTGGGCCGGCTTTGTGTGTCTGTGGGCCGGCTTTGTGTGTCGGTGGGCCGGCTTTGTGTGTCGGTGGGCCGGCTTTGTGTGTCTGTGGGCCGGCTTTGTGTGTCTGTGGGCCGGCTTTGTGTGTATGTGGGCCGGCTTTGTGTGTCTGTGGGCCGGCTTTGTGTGTCGGTGGCCGGCTTTGTGTGTCGGTGGGCCGGCTTTGTGTGTCTGTGGGGCAGCTGTGTGTGTCGGTGTGCCGGCTTTGTGTGTCGCTGTCCGGCTTTGTGTGTCGGTGGGCCGGCTTTGTGTGTCTGTGGGGCGGCTTTGTGTGTCGGTGGCCGGTTTTGTGTGTCTGTGGGGCGGCTTTGTGTGTCTGTGGGGCGGCTGTGTGTGTCGGTGGGCCGGCTTTGTGTGTCGCTGGCCGGCTTTGTGTGTCGGTGGGCGGCTTTGTGTGTCTGTGTGGCGGCTTTGTGTGTCGCTGGCCGGCTTTGTGTGTCTGTGGGGCGGCTTTGTGTGTCGGTGGCCGGTTTTGTGTGTCGGTGGCCGGCTTTGTGTGTCGGTGGCCGGTTTTGTGTGTCGGTGGCCGGCTTTGTGTGTCGGTGGGCCGGCTTTGTGTGTCTGTGGGCCGGCTTTGTGTGTCTGTGGGCCGGCTTTGTGTGTATGTGGGCCGGCTTTGTGTGTCTGTGGGGCGGCTTTGTGTGTCGGTGGCCGGTTTTGTGTGTCGGTGGGGCGGCTTTGTGTGTCTGTGGGGCGGCTGTGTGTGTCGGTGGGCCGGCTTTGTGTGTCTGTGGGCCGGCTTTGTGTGTCTGTGGGCCGGCTTTGTGTGTCGGTTTTGCGGCTTTGTGTCTGTGGGGCGGCTGTGTGTGTCGGTGGGCCGGCTTTGTGTGTCGCTGGCCGGCTTTGTGTGTCTGTGGGGCGGCTTTGTGTGTCGCTGGCCGGCTTTCCATGGGAGATTCGGGGTAGGCCGGCCGTGCTCCGATCGCGCCCAGTGTTGAGTCACAGAGGTGTCGGCGGCGGCGGCGGAGGGTCGGGTGGCGCCGGGTTTGGACGGACACGGAACAGATGCAGAGATTTGTGTCGCGGCGGCCCGGCGACAGATAATCTGTCCGATCCGATCCGATCCGTCCGATCCAGGGTCGCCTGCTGCACGCCCTCATACGCCGACAGCGCGCCGTGATGGGAGGCACGGAAACCGGATCGGAGTCACTCGGCGCCGGGACGAACCATCCATCGCTGGACTGGCGCTCGGCAGAGCTGTCGCCAGCTTTATCCCCGCCCGGACCCCCAGTGGGCCGACTCCAATTAGACCACATTACAGTATATCACAGCGGTCCCCAGAGGGAGCCCGGGCGTCAAAATTGTCTCTGAGCCGGCCGGTCGCAGCGGCGGCGAGTCGGGTAGGTCGTTGACACGGGGCCGTGACGTCAGCGATCGCTGAAGGCAATCCAATCACGCCGCCGACTGAGGCCTGCTAGGCGGACTTTATAGCGGCGCCGCTGATTAGCTGGCGTCCAGGGCAGCACGCTCCTGCAGTCTGCAGAGTCGCCAGGTGCGCGCACGTCCAGGGCACGCTCCTGCAGTCTGCAGAGTCGCCAGGTGCGCGCACGTCCAGGGCACGCTCCTGCAGTCTGCAGAGTCGCCAGGTGCGCGCACGTTCAGGGCACGCTCCTGCAGTCTGCAGAGTCGCCAGGTGCGCGCACGTCCAGGGCACGCTCCTGCAGTCTGCAGAGTCGCCAGGTGCGCGCACGTCCAGGGCACGCTCCTGCAGTCAACGGAGTCGCCAGGTGCGCGCACGTCCAGGGCACGCTCCTGCAGTCTGCAGAGTCGCCAGGTGCGCGCACCTGATTCCTCCACAGGCATTCGTGGCACATATTGGTCCTCGCTCGGGCGTTATGCCTCCGCGACTGTATGTGATGCCTGCAATGAGAGTTGGTTATAGTTTGGTGTGTACAACTGTTTGTGTGTCTCAATGCTGGCTGTTGTTTTGGGCTGAACCCTGAGGAATGCATTGATGAGTGCCATGTCACCCGATCATTGGCGCCGGCCATAGCGGAAATTATCTAGGCGACGGTCGAATGGCCAGCTAGTCGCCGTAGGAAATCAGCCTCAGCCATCTTGCGACTCGGATGGACTCCACCGTGCGCGCGCGATTTTGACTCGTTCGTATATGTGGGGGTGACGACTCCTTTTGTGAGCCACATCTGCGTGGGCGTGGCCGGCGTGTCTGTGTCTAGTGTGTGTCTACGTCCCATTCGG
Source organism: Chirona hameri (assembly GCA_036785665.1). NCBI lineage: Eukaryota > Metazoa > Arthropoda > Thecostraca > Balanomorpha > Balanidae > Chirona > Chirona hameri. The sequence continues at coordinate 18,505 of JAXIVJ010003563.1, forward strand.
CCACCGCCCACATTCGGCCGCCGCGCTGGCTCAGTAGATGATACATTTCACAATCAGGCTGCAAATAATGCATTCTAAAATTCGCTTGAAATATGTAAGGTATATTTGGATTTATGCAGCAGAAATGTGTTACTTTTGAGTCATTCCATGAAGAAGAAAAAATAGTTTTTCTACTAAAAGTTTTTGAAGACCATAGATCCATGACTTTCAATTATGAGAGTTCGAAGTCTTTCTGAAAAAGGCTTTCTGAAGAAAGGCTTTCTGAAACTGTTAAAAGCACATATTCCGGCGTGCTGCTTTGCGTTGCGTAAATTTGCTCCACTTGTGGTAACTGGCGGCGAGTATCCTACCAGTCGGCCGTTCCCTCTGCCCGGCGTCCGTGGGTCGTTAGCCGTCAGCTGCCGGGTCCGACAGGTCGGCCGTCCGCTCCGGCCGCTCCCCCGCTCCCCCGCTCCTCCGCTCCGTCGGCCGGCTCTGTGTGTGCGCGCCGCGACCGGCCATTTGGACAGCCGGCCGGCGGCAAATATTGGACCAGGCCGGCAGTCAGATGATGCACAATTGATTCCCGGTACTGGCCGTCCGCTGCCGGCCCGCCCAGCCCTGCCGACCCCCGCTCACAGCGCGGGGAAAAAATCGACAGAAACTTGTCAAGCGACGATAGAAAATGTTGGAGTTAATTCTGTGAAAACATGGCCTAATGTATTTCTTTATCGAAGTTCTCAGTATTCAAGCCCGAGGGTTGTAAATATGTTTGTTCTCAACATGAAGTCAAGTTTTTGTGTCCTCGTGAAGGAGACTTTCTTTCATGTATGTTGCTATATCTGGGCCCGCGGTCGTGACGCCGTCCGGTACCGATCTGGTAGTCCACCGTGGAGCGGTGTCGTCAGCCGGCGGGTGGTGTGACCGATTTGTCCCGTCCTCCGGCCAGCTTGCGTGCATGCTAATCGTGTTATCGTGTCTCGGTTTCGGCGCCAGTGGCGTCAGGGATGCGTCAGCGGCCGGCCGAGGCGGCCTTGGACGCGGAAGGTAAAGCGAGTGGAGGTGACTGGCCGGTACTGGTACAGGGGGGGGCGGGGTACGGTGTACGCCGAAGAAGAGTTAGGACATCCTCAAGCCATGCAGTTATCGAAGGGTTGTAAATAGTTGTGTGCCTAGTCATTGGTGGAAGTCTTGGCATGTGGCTCATAGAAGTCGCTGGAGTGTATGGACGTGCAGTGACATTGGCGCGTGGCCAGCCTGACGCATAAATCTTGGCGACTTAAAATTCCGCTGATGGGCTGGACTGGCGCCATCGTATGGAGGGGTCAGGGTCCAGTAACGAGCGCGGCTTAGCGAACGGCTCTGATCCCAGAAACCAGACCAGGTGTATAGTTCACTCTGACCGGGAACAGCTCCATGGAACTCAATTCGTGCCGACTAACTATAGTGAGAAAGGATTCACCTGTCGTAATCACCCCATCGTGCATGCAACCTGTGGTTATGTTGTCACCGTGCGATTACCTGTACATTTTACCACTCTCCGATGTCTTACTGTGACCGGCTGACCAGTGGCCGTTCTATCTCTCCATCTCTCCGGCCTGCCGCTGACCTCCCCCGCTTCTGACACACCACTGACCGTGCCTCTCTCCACCCTGACTTCTGACACACCACTGACCGTGCCTCTCTCCACCCTGGCTTCTGACACACCACTGACCGTGCCTCTCTCCACCCTGGCTTCTGACACACCACTGACCGTGCCTCTCTCCGCCCTGGCTTCTGACACACCACTGACCGTGCCTCTCTCCACCCTGGCTTCTGACACACCACTGACCGTGCCTCTCTCTCCACCCTGGCTTCTGACACACCACTGACCGTGCCTCTCTCTCCACCCTGACTTCTGACACACCACTGACCGTGCCTCTCTCCACCCTGGCTTCTGACACACCACTGGCCGTGCCTCTCTCTCCACCCTGGCTTCTGACACACCACTGACCGTGCCTCTCTCCGCCCTGGCTTCTGACACACCACTGACCGTGCCTCTCTCCGCCCTGACTTCTGACACACCACTGACCGTGCCTCTCTCCACCCTGGCTTCTGACACACCACTGACCGTGCCTCTCTCCGCCCTGGCTTCTGACACACCACTGACCGTGCCTCTCTCTCCACCCTGGCTTCTGACACACCACTGACCGTGCCTCTCTCCACCCTGGCTTCTGACACACCACTGACCGTGCCTCTCTCCGCCCTGGCTTCTGACACACCACTGACCGTGCCTCTCTCCACCCTGGCTTCTGACACACCACTGACCGTGCCTCTCTCTCCACCCTGGCTTCTGACACACCACTGACCGTGCCTCTCTCCGCCCTGGCTTCTGACACACCACTGACCGTGCCTCTCTCTCCACCCTGGCTTCTGACACACCACTGACCGTGCCTCTCTCTCCACCCTGACTTCTGACACACCACTGACCGTGCCTCTCTCTCCACCCTGGCTTCTGACACACCACTGACCGTGCCTCTCTCTCCACCCTGGCTTCTGACACACCACTGACCGTGCCTCTCTCCGCCCTGACTTCTGACACACCACTGACCGTGCCTCTCTCTCCGCCCTGACTTCTGACACACCACTGACCGTGCCTCTCTCTCCACCCTGGCTTCTGACACACCACTGACCGTGCCTCTCTCTCCACCCTGACTTCTGACACACCACTGACCGTGCCTCTCTCCGCCCTGGCTTCTGACACACCACTGACCGTGCCTCTCTCCGCCCTGACTTCTGACACACCACTGACCGTGCCTCTCTCCGCCCTGGCTTCTGACACACCACTGACCGTGCCTCTCTCTCTCCGCCCTGGCTTCTGACACACCACTGACCGTGCCTCTCTCCACCCTGGCTTCTGACACACCACTGACCGTGCCTCTCTCTCCACCCTGACTTCTGACACACCACTGACCGTGCCTCTCTCCACCCTGACTTCTGACACACCACTGACCGTGCCTCTCTCTCCGCCCTGACTTCTGACACACCACTGACCGTGCCTCTCTCTCCACCCTGACTTCTGACACACCACTGACCGTGCCTCTCTCCGCCCTGGCTTCTGACACACCTCTGACCGTGCCTCTCTCCGCCCTGGCTTCTGACACACCACTGACCGTGCCTCTCTCTCCACCCTGACTTCTGACACACCACTGACCGTGCCTCTCTCCGCCCTGACTTCTGACACACCACTGACCGTGCCTCTCTCCGCCCTGACTTCTGACACACCACTGACCGTGCCTCTCTCCGCCCTGGCTTCTGACACACCACTGACCGTGCCTCTCTCCACCCTGGCTTCTGACACACCACTGACCGTGCCTATCTCCGCCCTGACTTCTGACACACCACTGACCGTGCCTCTCTCCGCCCTGGCTTCTGACACACCACTGACCGTGCCTCTCTCCGCCCTGGCTTCTGACACACCACTGACCGTGCCTCTCTCCGCCCTGGCTTCTGACACACCACTGACCGTGCCTCTCTCCGCCCTGACTTCTGACACACCACTGACCGTGCCTCTCTCCACCCTGACTTCTGACACACCACTGACCGTGCCTCTCTCTCCACCCTGGCTTCTGACACACCACTGACCGTGCCTCTCTCTCTCTCCGCCCTGACTTCTGACACACCACTGACCGTTCCTCTCTCTCCATCCTGACTTCTGACACACCACTGACCGTGCCTCTCTCTCCACCCTGACTTCTGACACACCACTGACCGTGCCTCTCTCCGCCCTGGCTTCTGACACACCACTGACCGTGCCTCTCTCCGCCCTGGCTTCTGACACACCACTGACCGTGCCTCTCTCCACCCTGGCTTCTGACACACCACTGACCGTGCCTCTCTCCACCCTGACTTCTGACACACCACTGACCGTGCTTCTCTCCACCCTGGCTTCTGACACACCACTGACCGTGCCTCTCTCTCCACCCTGACTTCTGACACACCACTGACCGTGCCTCTCTCTCCGCCCTGACTTCTGACACACCACTGACCGTGCCTCTCTCTCCGCCCTGGCTTCTGACACACCACTGACCGTGCCTCTCTCTCCACCCTGACTTCTGACACACCACTGACCGTGCCTCTCTCTCCGCCCTGACTTCTGACACACCACTGACCGTGCCTCTCTCTCCGCCCTGACTTCTGACACACCACTGACCGTGCCTCTCTCTCCGCCCTGACTTCTGACACACCACTGACCGTGCCTCTCTCTCCACCCTGGCTTCTGACACACCACTGACCGTGCCTCTCTCCACCCTGACTCCTGACACACCACTGACCGTGCCTCTCTCCGCCCTGGCTTCTGACACACCTCTGACCGTGCCTCTCTCCGCCCTGGCTTCTGACACACCACTGACCGTGCCTCTCTCTCTCTCCGCCCTGGCTTCTGACACACCACTGACCGTGCCTCTCTCCACCCTGGCTTCTGACACACCACTGACCGTGCCTCTCTCTCCACCCTGACTTCTGACACACCACTGACCGTGCCTCTCTCCACCCTGACTTCTGACACACCACTGACCGTGCCTCTCTCTCCGCCCTGACTTCTGACACACCACTGACCGTGCCTCTCTCTCCACCCTGACTTCTGACACACCACTGACCGTGCCTCTCTCCGCCCTGGCTTCTGACACACCTCTGACCGTGCCTCTCTCCGCCCTGGCTTCTGACACACCACTGACCGTGCCTCTCTCTCCACCCTGACTTCTGACACACCACTGACCGTGCCTCTCTCCGCCCTGACTTCTGACACACCACTGACCGTGCCTCTCTCCGCCCTGACTTCTGACACACCACTGACCGTGCCTCTCTCCGCCCTGGCTTCTGACACACCACTGACCGTGCCTCTCTCCACCCTGGCTTCTGACACACCACTGACCGTGCCTCTCTCCACCCTGGCTTCTGACACACCACTGACCGTGCCTATCTCCGCCCTGACTTCTGACACACCACTGACCGTGCCTCTCTCCGCCCTGGCTTCTGACACACCACTGACCGTGCCTCTCTCCGCCCTGGCTTCTGACACACCACTGACCGTGCCTCTCTCCGCCCTGGTTTCTGACACACCACTGACCGTGCCTCTCTCCGCCCTGGCTTCTGACACACCACTGACCGTGCCTCTCTCCACCCTGACTTCTGACACACCACTGACCGTGCCTCTCTCTCCACCCTGGCTTCTGACACACCACTGACCGTGCCTCTCTCTCTCCGCCCTGACTTCTGACACACCACTGACCGTGCCTCTCTCTCCATCCTGACTTCTGACACACCACTGACCGTGCCTCTCTCCACCCTGGCTTCTGACACACCACTGACCGTGCCTCTCTCCGCCCTGGCTTCTGACACACCACTGACCGTGCCTCTCTCCGCCCTGGCTTCTGACACACCACTGACCGTGCCTCTCTCCGCCCTGGCTTCTGACACCACTGACCGTGCCTCTCTCTCCACCCTGACTTCTGACACACCACTGACCGTGCCTCTCTCCGCCCTGGCTTCTGACACACCACTGACCGTGCCTCTCTCCGCCCTGGCTTCTGACACACCACTGACCGTGCCTCTCTCTCTCCACCCTGACTTCTGACATACCACTGACCGTGCCTCTCTCCGCCCTGGCTTCTGACACACCACTGACCGTGCCTCTCTCCGCCCTGGCTTCTGACACACCACTGACCGTGCCTCTCTCCGCCCTGGCTTCTGGCACACCACTGACCGTGCCTCTCTCCACCCTGACTTCTGACACACCACTGACCGTGCCTCTCTCCACCCTGGCTTCTGACACACCACTGACCGTGCCTCTCTCCGCCCTGGCTTCTGACACACCACTGACCGTGCCTCTCTCCACCCTGGCTTCTGACACACCACTGACCGTGCCTCTCTCTCCACCCTGACTTCTGACACACCACTGACCGTGCCTCACTCCGCCCTGGCTTCTGACACACCACTGACCGTGCCTCTCTCTCCACCCTGACTTCTGATACACCACTGACCGTGCCTCTCTCCGCCCTGGCTTCTGACACACCACTGACCGTGCCTCTCTCCGCCCTGGCTTCTGACACACCACTGACCGTGCCTCTCTCCACCCTGGCTTCTGACACACCACTGACCGTGCCTCTCTCCACCCTGACTTCTGACACACCACTGACCGTGCTTCTCTCCACCCTGGCTTCTGACACCACTGACCGTGCCTCTCTCTCCACCCTGACTTCTGACACACCACTGACCGTGCCTCTCTCTCCGCCCTGACTTCTGACACACCACTGACCGTGCCTCTCTCTCCGCCCTGGCTTCTGACACACCACTGACCGTGCCTCTCTCTCCACCCTGACTTCTGACACACCACTGACCGTGCCTCTCTCTCCGCCCTGACTTCTGACACACCACTGACCGTGCCTCTCTCTCCGCCCTGACTTCTGACACACCACTGACCGTGCCTCTCTCTCCGCCCTGACTTCTGACACACCACTGACCGTGCCTCTCTCTCCACCCTGGCTTCTGACACACCACTGACCGTGCCTCTCTCCACCCTGACTCCTGACACACCACTGACCGTGCCTCTCTCCGCCCTGGCTTCTGACACACCTCTGACCGTGCCTCTCTCCGCCCTGGCTTCTGACACACCACTGACCGTGCCTCTCTCCGCCCTGGCTTCTGACACACCACTGACCGTGCCTCTCTCCGCTCTGGCTTCTGACACACCACTGACCGTGCCTCTCTCCGCCCTGGCTTCTGACACACCACTGACCGTGCCTCTCTCCACCCTGACTTCTGACACACCACTGACCGTGCCTCTCTCCGCCCTGGCTTCTGACACACCACTGACCGTGCCTCTCTCTCTCCGCCCTGGCTTCTGACACACCACTGACCGTGCCTCTCTCCACCCTGACTTCTGACACACCACTGACCGTGCCTCTCTCCGCCCTGGCTTCTGACACACCACTGACCGTGCCTCTCTCCGCCCTGGCTTCTGACACACCACTGACCGTGCCTCTCTCCGCCCTGGCTTCTGACACACCACTGACCGTGCCTCTCTCCGCCCTGGCTTCTGACACACCACTGACCGTGCCTCTCTCCGCCCTGGCTTCTGACACACCACTGACCGTGCCTCTCTCCACCCTGGCTTCTGACACACCACTGACCGTGCCTCTCTCCGCCCTGGCTTCTGACACACCACTGACCGTGCCTCTCTCCACCCTGGCTTCTGACACACCACTGACCGTGCCTCTCTCCGCCCAGGCTTCTGACACACCACTGACCGTGCCTCTCTCCACCCTGGCTTCTGACACACCACTGACCGTGCCTCTCTCCGCCCTGGCTTCTGACACACCACTGACCGTGCCTCTCTCCACCCTGGCTTCTGACACACCACTGACCGTGCCTCTCTCCGCCCTGGCTTCTGACACACCACTGACCGTGCCTCTCTCCGCCCTGGCTTCTGACACACCACTGACCGTGCCTCTCTCCGCCCTGGCTTCTGACACACCACTGACCGTGCCTCTCTCCGCCCTGGCTTCTGACACACCACTGACCGTGCCTCTCTCCACCCTGGCTTCTGACACACCACTGACCGTGCCTCTCTCCGCCCTGGCTTCTGACACACCACTGACCGTGCCTCTCTCCGCCCTGGCTTCTGACACACCACTGACCGTGCCTCTCTCCGCCCTGGCTTCTGACACACCACTGACCGTGCCTCTCTCCACCCTGGCTTCTGACACACCACTGACCGTGCCTCTCTCCGCCCTGGCTTCTGACACACCACTGACCGTGCCTCTCTCCGCCCTGGCTTCTGACACAGCACTGACCGTGCCTCTCTCCGCCCTGGCTTCTGACACACCACTGACCGTGCCTCTCTCCACCCTGGCTTCTGACACACCACTGACCGTGCCTCTCTCCGCCCTGGCTTCTGACACACCACTGACCGTGCCTCTCTCCGCCCTGGCTTCTGACACACCACTGACCGTGCCTCTCTCCGCCCTGGCTTCTGACACACCACTGACGTGCCTCTCTCCGCCCTGGCTTCTGACACACCACTGACCGTGCCTCTCTCCGCCCTGGCTTCTGACACACCACTGACCGTGCCTCTCTCCACCCTGACTTCTGACACACCACTGACCGTGCCTCTCTCCACCCTGGCTTCTGACACACCACTGACCGTGCCTCTCTCCACCCTGGCTTCTGACACACCACTGACCGTGCCTCTCTCCACCCTGACTTCTGACACACCACTGACCGTGCCTCTCTCCACCCTGACTTCTGACACACCACTGACCGTGCCTCTCTCCACCCTGGCTTCTGACACACCACTGACCGTGCCTCTCTCCACCCTGGCTTCTGACACACCACTGACCGTGCCTCTCTCCGCCCTGGCTTCTGACACACCACTGACCGTGCCTCTCTCCGCCCTGGCTTCTGACACACCACTGACCGTGCCTCTCTCCGCCCTGGCTTCTGACACACCACTGACCGTGCCTCTCTCCGCCCTGGCTTCTGACACACCACTGACCGTGCCTCTCTCCACCCTGGCTTCTGACACACCACTGACCGTGCCTCTCTCCGCCCTGGCTTCTGACACACCTCTGACCGTGCCTCTCTCCGCCCTGGCTTATGACACACCACTGACCGTGCCTCTCTCCACCCTGACTTCTGACACACCACTGACCGTGCCTCTCTCCGCCCTGGCTTCTGACACACCACTGACCGTGCCTCTCTCCGCCCTGGCTTCGACACACCACTGACCGTGCCTCTCACCGCCCTGCAGCCAGGAGAGCCCGTCGGCGTCGCTGGACAGTGTGTCGGTGGGCGGCCGGGTGGCCGGCACCCTGGCCGAGGGCACGCCCGGCTGGGACTCTGACATGGAGGTGGACGCCGACCCGCCCGACTGGCAGCGCTCCATCGACGCCGAGACCCGCCGCCACCTCCGGCCCAAGGAGAAACAGCGGCTCGACGTCGTCAACGGTGCGTCTCGGCGCCGGGAGGGAGCTGGGCGGGGGCGGTGGTGTCGTGATGGGCGGGGGGGGCTGCCCGCTGATGACTGGGTTCTGCACAGGACATGTCGTGTACTACGCAGAATGACACGCGGTGCATCAGTCCACACTTAACACGGCTTGCTGATAGACGGCACACTGCTACAGACCGCACTACACAGCCCAGCGAACTACATCGAAACACAACGCATCGTGCACTGCTCAGTGCTCGCTCAGTGACAACCTTCGGGGGGGGGGGGGGGGGCAAGGCGCTGGGAAATGATGTCGTTGGTAATATGGAGTCGCGGTAAAAACCGGCGCTTCGATGGTGAAATCAATAACATCTCGAAATAGATTATGGAGTGAGCCGTTGTAGTTATTGATTGGCATACAGCTTCATTTGCCTTAATTCATTCTTCTGTCACTAGTCTCAGCCACACAAAATGGTTTTGTCTGGATTGAACACTATCTGTCTCTAGGGTGTCTGATTAGGTGACTGGTTATAGCAGCATCAGGTGAGGTGACGGTTAATTCGGTCTGCTGGGGATAGAGTTCGAGTATGCACAGCTTTTCGAGTGTGCGAAGAGAATCGCTGGCGCTCTAGAGTCCCTAGGATTGCGATGGTCACTATATTATTATATGTTGGAAGCCCATTATAGGTCGTTCATTTAGGTGTTAATTTTACATTGTGTATTTATTTTTATATGAATGCGTCCATTGTAACTGCGAACAGCTCTATCAATGGCCGAAACGGTTTATAGCTCGTAATACATTGTTTATTGATTTTGCGATGAATGCTTCCAACGTAACAATGCGGACAGCCCTATCAATATCCGGAACAAATAGTCTCCGGGTGTTTTATGGCGGCATCCATCTTCTGGTCATGGTCGGAAGATTGCGTGTGATCCGGGCTTATACACATTTTCTGGTGCGTTCACTGACCTTTTGGGTCTTATACACATTTTCTGGTGCGTTCACTGACCTTTTGAACCCAGCTGCAGCTCGCCCCGAAGTGTCGGTTGAGGTTTATGGCGCGATATTAGGTTTTACATTCTCCGTTGGCTTTCCGACGATGGCTTTGCGTTTTGCGGAGTTTATCGGCTAGCTCGAGGGCGTTAGAAGACAGGTCATTGCTCCTTTCTAAAGTAAAAATAACTGAAAGCTGCTACAAAATGTCGGATTTGTATTTAGGATAGTTAGTGAATTTGCTCCGCAGACAATCAACTAAATTGGATCGATGAATTACGCTTACGTGCGTAACGTCAGTCTAAGATATTTAGTTTCCAAATTGTGTTGCCAATTCTCGTAGCCACCTGGTCCCACATTCGACGCTACTGGTCGCCTCTGCCGCTGTACGTGTGGGTGAGCCAGTGAGCCATCGGTCAGCGGGCGGTCTGCTGCCTGGGCCGGCTGGCGCAGTATATGCCGGCCGGCAGTGGTATCGGTCAGCGGGCGGTCTGCTGCCTGGGCCGGCTGGCGCAGTATATGCCGGCCGGCAGTGGTATCGGTCAGCGGGCGGTCTGCTGCCTGGGCCGGCTGGCGCAGTATATGCCGGCCGGCAGTGGTATCGGTCAGCGGGCGGTCTGCTGCCTGGGCCGGCTGGCGCAGTATATGCCGGCCGGCAGTGGTATCGGTCAGCGGGCGGTCTGCTGCCTGGGCCGGCTGGCGCAGTATATGCCGGCCGGCAGTGGTATCGGTCAGCGGGCGGTCTGCTGCCTGGGCTGGCTGGCGCAGTATATGCCGGCCGGCAGTGGTATCGGTCAGCGGGCGGTCTGCTGCCTGGGCCGGCTGGCGCAGTATATGCCGGCCGGCAGTGGTATCGGTCAGCGGGCGGTCTGCTGCCTGGGCCGGCTGGCGCAGTATATGCCGGCCGGCAGTGGTATCGGTCAGCGGGCGGTCTGCTGCCTGGGCCGGCTGGCGCAGTATATGCCGGCCGGCAGTGGTATCGGTCAGCGGGCGGTCTGCTGCCTGGGCTGGCTGGCGCAGTATATGCCGGCCGGCAGTGGTATCGGTCAGCGGGCGGTCTGCTGCTTGGGCCGGCTGGCGCAGTATATGCCGGCCGGCAGTGGTATACCGGTGACGGTTTGATTGCCTCTGGCCTCCGCCGGACGTCGTGTATGCGCCGGATCAATGCCCAGCTGGGTGTGAGGGAGGGAGGGAGAGGAGCGGGCCGTCCCCACACACACCACCACCACACCGCACCGCCGCCTCTGGCCTCCGCCGGACGTCGTGTATGCGCCGGACGCCGACTGTGGGAGGGAGAGGAGCGGGGCCGTCCCCACACACACCACACCACCGCCGACTGTGGGAGGGAGAGGAGCGGGCCGTCCCCACACACACCACACCGCACCGCCGCACCTCCGCCGACGACGACCGAACAGGCCAGCATCGATCGGCAGAGGTGACGGGAAAGATCAACAGAAAACCCGCTCACAGTGGCGGCAAATTATGAATTCATAGTTTAAAAGACAACGCGTAGAGAGCACTCAGAAGCTTGATATATGGCATATGTGTGTTGTCTTTTGTAGCACAAGTTCGGCGATTGTGTGGCAGGTTTTGGTGGATTTGTTTTTGTCAGCTGTGTCGGTCATTGCTTTCTGTCTGGGCCGGTATGAGCCGGGCTGGAGAGAACACGCGTCTCTGGGGCGCCGCCCAGTGTCCGGGGACACAGTACATACACACACACGGGAGAGGGATGTGCAGTCTGCGAGTATTGTACACACATGGGGGAGCAACGGCGTGGTCCCGTAGCAATTACGGACGCAACCGGATATGATTCCTGATTTCCTTGTAGTCCGAGAGATGGAATCAGGCAATTTGTTGTCATCTTATGTAAACACAACGTCTTTCCATATTCTGAATTACTTTGTATATTTTGTATATCTGTGTTGTGCTCTTGGGAAGCTTCTGATTTATAATGAATACTGTGTTGCAGTTGAACGAATGCAATATTTAAGCTATATCTTAGCTTGCATTTTTCACCAGCCTCGCCCTGTGCCATATTAACATTATGTCGACCAGCGTCTCCGCTGTAGAGTCGCCACATGCACCAGCCTCGCCCTGTGCCATATTAACATTATGTCGACCAGCGTCTCTGATGTAGAGTCGCCACATGCACCAGCCTCGCCCTGTGCCATATTAACATTATGTCGACCAGCGTCTCCGCTGTAGAGTCGCCACATGCACCAGCCTCGCCCTGTGCCATATTAACATTATGTCGACCAGCGTCTCTGATGTAGAGTCGACACATGCACCAGCCTCGCCCTGTGCCATATTAACATTATGTCGACCAGCGTCTCTGCTGTAGAGTCGCCACATGCACCAGCCTCGCCCTGTGCCATATTAACATTATGTCGACCAGCGTCTCCGCTGTAGAGTCGCCACATGCACCAGCCTCGCCCTGTGCCATATTAACATTATGTCGACCAGCGTCTCCGCTGTAGAGTCGCCACATGCACCAGCCTCGCCCTGTGCCATATTAACATTATGTCGACCAGCGTCTCTGATGTAGAGTCGACACATGCACCAGCCTCGCCCTGTGCCATATTAACATTATGTCGACCAGCGTCTCTGATGTAGAGTCGACACATGCACCAGCCTCGCCCTGTGCCATATTAACATTATGTCGACCAGCGTCTCTGCTATGAGTCGCCACATGCACCAGCCTCGCCCTGTGCCATATTAACATTATGTCGACCAGCGTCTCCGCTGTAGAGTCGCCACATGCACCAGCCTCGTCCTGTGCCATATTAACATTATGTCGACCAGCGTCTCTGCTATGAGTCGCCACATGCACCAGCCTCGCCCTGTGCCATATTAACATTATGTCGACCAGCGTCTCCGCTGTAGAGTCGCCACATGCACCAGCCTCGCCCTGTGCCATATTAACATTATGTCGACCAGCGTCTCTGATGTAGAGTCGACACATGCACCAGCCTCGCCCTGTGCCATATTAACATTATGTCGACCAGCGTCTCTGCTATGAGTCGCCACATGCACCAGCCTCGCCCTGTGCCATATTAACATTATGTCGACCAGCGTCTCCGCTGTAGAGTCGCCACATGCACCAGCCTCGCCCTGTGCCATATTAACATTATGTCGACCAGCGTCTCTGATGTAGAGTCGACACATGCACCAGCCTCGCCCTGTGCCATATTAACATTATGTCGACCAGCGTCTCCGCTGTAGAGTCGCCACATGCACCAGCCTCGCCCTGTGCCATATTAACATTATGTCGACCAGCGTCTCCGCTGTAGAGTCGCCACATGCACCAGCCTCGCCCTGTGCCATATTAACATTATGTCGACCAGCGTCTCCGCTGTAGAGTCGCCACATGCACCAGCCTCGCCCTGTGCCATATTAACATTATGTCGACCAGCGTCTCTGATATGAGTCGCCACATGCACCAGCCTCGCCCTGTGCCATATTAACATTATGTCGACCAGCGTCTCCGCTGTAGAGTCGCCACATGCAGGTGACAGCATTTGCTGACGTTTTGCCTGTCGTTTTCCAGAACTGTTCCACACAGAGCGAACCCACGTTCGAAATCTGAAGGTGCTGGTTCATCTGTTCAACCGGCCGATGATCAACCTCAACATCTTGCAACCCAACGACATCAACCTGCTGTTCGGTAAGAGTTCTGACTGGTCATTTAGTGGAACAGATCGATAGTGACACTAATGCGGGTTCGAGGACGATTCATGCGAAATCCGGTGAAAAATATCACCACAGGATATGGTTGATCTCGTTCACGGTACGTGTATTGTATCCAGGATTGTATCAGTGTCGATAAACATATGTTGCCTCTAACACTGGTATTTCCTATCGTGTTCAGGTAACCTCGAAGAATTGTTGGAGATTCACTCGAGGTTTAACGCAGCAATGAAGAAGCGGCAGAAAGAAGACCCGATGATGGAGAAGGTCGGCGATATTCTCGTGACCATGGTGAGCGTCTTGGTAGAATCCAACCCTAGTCTTGGTAGAATCCAACCCTAAATAGATTACAAGACTCACGCGAAGCGGGTGAATCAACTAGCTCTACTGTCACGCTACGTGTAGCCCTGTTTTGATTGACGGCGATACGAAACTGTGACGGCTATAAGTGACGTTATACCGCTGTGTGGGTTATGTTGGACGATCGGTTAGTACGCAGTACCGGGTCGGGGGTCCTGCCGATTCCGCTGCCCCGCGTGGGGTCTGGAGCGATGCCGTACCAACTCCCGGCCGTGCAGCGCTGACGTCACGGCAGATTAGGTTGGCTCCGATCGCCCTGCCGACGGATAGCTAAACACCGCACCGTAACAGTGTTTGCACGGGGAAATGTGTAGTATAAACTAGAATGTTTGACGTGCGGAAAATGATGCGCCGTAACATGGGTCGGGGTCTGCCTTCTGATAACCGGACTTCCGCCAGTGTACCGCAGACTGGCTGCACTCATAGTCGTCTCCCTCTCCCACTCTAACCGGACTTCCGCCAGTGTACCGCAGACTGGCTGCACTCTTAGTCGTCTCCCTCTCCCACTCTAACCGGACTTCCGCCAGTGTACCGCAGACTGGTTGCACTCATAGTCGTCTCCCTCTCCCACTCTAACCGGACTTCCGCCAGTGTACCGCAGACTGGCTGCCCTCATAGTCGTCTCCCTCTCCCTCTCTAACCGGACTTCCGCCAGTGTACCGCAGACTGGCTGCCCTCATAGTCGTCTCCCTCTCCCACTCTAACCGGACTTCCGCCAGTGTACCGCAGACTGGCTGCACTCTTAGTCGTCTCCCTCTCCCTCTCTAACCGGACCGGACCGTGTACCGCAGACTGTGCCAATGTACCGCAGACTGGCTGCCCTCTTAGTCGTCTCCCTATCCCTTTCTACCATCCCTCGTCTCGGAGCTAACGGTATCCTGTCCTCTGTCCCCGGCGATATGTACTATGAACTATACAGGCACGCCAAACGATCGAGGAAAATCCCGCTGTCAACTGTGTTCGCTCCGCCCACCACCTCACTGGCTACCCCTCTGCCGGCCTCGACTAACCTCCTCCCCTCTCTCCCCCCGTCTGTCCGCAGTTCGAGGGCGAACCGGGCGAGAGCTTCAAGACGGCGGCGGCGGCGTTCTGCCGGTGCCAGTCGATCGCGCTCGACAAGCTGAAGGCGCTCCAGAAGCGCGACCAGCGGCTGGCCGCCTTCCTGGCCGAGGCCGAGAGCGACCCGGTCTGCCGCCGACTCCAGCTCAAGGACATCCTGCCGACGGCCATGCAGCGGCTCACCAAGTACCCGCTGCTGCTGACCAACCTGGCCAAGTACACAGTGCGCGGCTCGGAGGACCACGCGCTGGTGCTACGCTCCTGTGAGAAGAGCAAGGCGATACTAGAGCACGTCAATAAGGTGGGAAACGAGGCGGGGAAGGAGGGGAAGCGGCGGGGTTAAGGAGGGGAAGCGGCGGGGTTAAGGAGGGGAAGCGGCGGGGTTAAGGAGGGGAAGCTTCGGGGTTAAGGAGGGGAAGCGGCGGGGTTAAGGAGGGGAAGCGGCGGGGTTAAGGAGGGGAAGAGGCGGGGTTTGCGAAAGAGGAGGGAGGGCCGAGGGGGAGTGGTGTAGTGGATGGTTGGGAAAGGGAAGAGAGCGATGCGAAGAAACACAGTTCGGTTTGGTGTGAGTGGGATGGGTTTTGGTTTGCTGGATGAGTTGAGGGACGAAGTAGTGGTGGTATTTGAGCGTCAGTGCTGTCTAACTTGCCTGAACTCGGTGTGTGATGTGATCGATAGTGCCGCCGTTATCAGATAGACGGTGGTTTACCTCCGCCGCCGCCGGAGGAAAGATTCAGATCGTAGGCAGGGGTAATTTTACCAATAGGAGCGCCTTGAAAAGGGGCCCGCATGAATCATGTCCAAGTTTTCCTCGCTCCACGGTACGAGTATATGGTCCATCTTACAAAAGTTCGCGCTGAACCAGTCCGGCCAACAATTAAAACATGCAATATGCATGGTGACGGTCGAACACAAAGGCCGGTTGTTAGCTAAGCTCTGTGGTCGGCTGTATTGTTCGCTGGAGCGCCTGGCGCGACTTACACTGCGGCGGCCTCAGATGTACCGTTATTGAATCCATCCTTCAAACGATCGCTGTCAGAGCTGGCCACTACCCCAGTCCTGTGACGGTGTTCTGTGACGGTGTTCTGTGACGGTGTTCTGTGACGGTGTTCTGTGACGGTGTTCTGTGACGGTGTCGGTGTCGTTTGACGGTGTTCTGTGACGTCGCAGTGGAGCATTGTGTCAGGTTGGCTGGCGATGGGCGGAGTCTATCGGGTAGGTGGCCTCTCGGTGCTCGTTTCCGCTGCCAGTGACCCCCTGGTGACCACCGGCGACTGTCCCCTCCTCGTGTGCTTACTAGATGGTCCTTGGCGACCCCGGTATATCCGATCCCCTTGCTGCTGTGATGACTCCAGTCGCCTCAGGTGATTTCAGGGATTGTCCCTTCTCCTCGTGATGCCTGCATGACCCCGGTATATCCGATCCCGTTGATGCTGTGATGACTCCAGTCGCCTCAGGTGATTTCAGTTATTGTCCCTTCTCCTCGTGATGCCTGCATGACCCCGGTATATCCGATCCCGTTGATGCTGTGATGACTCCAGTCGCCTCAGGTGATTTCAGTGATTGTCCCTTCTCCTCGTGATGCCTGCATGCCCCCGATAACCCCTGAAGGCTTGTGATGACCCTTGGTGACACTCTGGTGACCGTCTCTTCCCTCCGGCGGCCCCAGGTGAAGGGCGAGACGGAGCGGCATGAGCGCCTGGTGGAGATCCAGAACAAGCTGGAGCAGAACGGCTTCAGCCGTGTCGACAACCCCATCGTCAACGAGTTCAACGGCGTGAGTAGACTAAACGGCCGGGTCCTGCGAGAAGCTCGCCGAGTCCTGGGCGGTGGACCGGTGATTGACTGGGCCGGACGACTGCCGCCGTGCTTTGACTGGGCCCAGACGATTGCCGCCGTGCTTTGACTGGGCCCGGACGACTGCCGCCGTGCTTTGACTGGGCCCGGACGACTGCCGCCGTGCTTTGACTGGGCCCGGACGATTGCCGCCGTGCTTTGACTGGGCCCGGACGATTGTCGCCGTGCTTTGACTGGGCCCGGACGACTGCCGCCGTGCTTTGACTGGGCCCGGACGACTGCCGCCGTGCTTTGACTGGGCCCGGACGACTGCCGCCGTGCTTTGACTGGGCCCGGACGATTGCCGCCGTGCTTTGACTGGGCCCGGACGATTGCCGCCGTACTTTGACTGGGCCCGGACGACTGCCGCCGTGCTTTGACTGGGCCCGGACGACTGCCGCCGTGCTTTGACTGGGCCCGGACGACTGCCGCCGTGCTTTGACTGGGCCCGGACGACTGCCGCCGTGCTTTGACTGGGCCCGGACGACTGCCGCCGTGCTTTGACTGGGCCCGGACGACTGCCGCCGTGCTTTGACTGGGCCCGGACGACTGCCGCCGTGCTTTGCTGCAGCTGTTACCCTACTTAGTGTCATTGGAGGTTGTGGTGCTCCTTATCGGAACGTGTTGCATGCTAGTTAGTCTAAAGTTTTGACAAACGATGGATTTGATTCCAAAATATTGCTGAGCAGTCATTGAATTGATTTTGTATTGGGTGCACGTCAGACCCCTGTTTCGAAAGCTCGTTCGTTTTAACTGTTCAGCACTTTTGTCGTCTCCAACTTGAGAGACCCGTCCCAATCACCTTAGTAAACCGGCGACTGATACGACGACTGTCCTGCCGCAGCGTCTGGACCTGACCAAGTACCGGATGGTGCACGAGGGCCCCGTCATGTGGAAGTTCAGCAACAAGGGCAAGCACGTGGAGCTGCACATGATCCTGCTGGAGGAGTTCATCGTGCTGATGCAGAAGCAGGACGACAAATACGTGCTCAAGTTCCACACGATCACCGGCAGAGAGATCAGTCCCATCGTCAAAAACGAGAACATCCTCGTCCGGCCGATGGCCACAGGTGAGGGGAGGGGAGAAGAGAGAGGGCTGAAAGCTGGGAGCTGGGATAGAGGGTGTGGGATGAGGAGGGAGAGGGCTGGGAGCTGGGGTAGAGGGGTGTGGGATGCGGAGGGAGAGGGCTGGGGTAGAGGGGTGTGGGATGTGGAGGGAGAGGGCTGGGGTAGAGGGGTGTGGGATGTGGAGGGGAGGGCAGAGGAGGGGAGTGTGGAGAGCGGAAGTCAGGAGGGAGAGGGGTATTTGTATTTGTATTTGTATTTGTATTTGTATTTGTATTTGTATTTCACTTGCAGCAACTTCCACATCATTGTGGCTATTACAGTGCTGTCGCAATGAGTGATATAATATGAATTCAAACTTAAAAATGATCCTACGACATAACAGAATGAGCGACAATATTAAAGACAGAACAGTAGTTAAAATATCAGGCCGAAATTATAAACATATGACAATAGTAAGAAATCACGGCTCGGTTCTCGTCAGCCACAGGCGCGGGTGTGGGATACGGAGGGGAGGGCAGAGGAAGGGAGTGTGGAGAGAGGAAGTCAGGAGGGAGAGGGCTGGGAGAGGGGTGTGGGATACGGAGGGGAGTGTGGAGAGCGGAAGTCAGGAGGGAGAGGGCTGGGAGAGGGGTGTGGGATACGGAGGGGAGGGCAGAGGAAGGGAGTGTGGAGAGCGGAAGTCAGGAGGGAGAGGGCTGGGAGAGGGGTGTGGGATACGGAGGGGAGGGCAGAGGAAGGGAGTGTGGAGAGCGGAAGTCAGGAGGGAGAGGGCTGGGGTAGAGGGGTGTGGGATACGGAGGGGAGTGTGGAGAGCGGAAGTCAGGAGGGAGATGGCTGGGTAGAGGGGTGTGGGATACGGAGGGGAGGGCAGAGGAAGGGAGTGTGGGGAGCGGAAGTCAGGAGGGAGAGGGCTGGGTAGAGGGGTGTGGGATACGGAGGGGAGGGCAGAGGAAGGGAGTGTGGAGAGCGGAAGTCAGGAGGGAGAGGGCTGGGTAGAGGGGTGTGGGATACGGAGGGGAGGGCAGAGGAAGGGAGTGTGGGGAGCGGAAGTCAGGAGGGAGAGGTGGGCGTTAGATATGCTGTGCAGCAGCAGTTGAGACTGAGAAACACTCATCCACCGGAGACACTCCCGTTCTGGCTGACCCGCGGTGGCTCCTGTCACTAGGAAGTGGCTTCTGTTTCCGTTCCCGGTCCGGTGGTCACCAGGAAGTAGGGCGTCGTGTTTGTTTTGGAGATGACGGCTCTGCCCGTTTCCGTGTCCATGTCTGCGTCCGTCTGTGTGCTTGTCTGGCGTTCCCTGTCGAAGGCAGGCGATGGAGTGGACGGTGAAGTGGCGTCACCACCGCGGAATTTCGCCGACCAGTGTTGTATTTTCGGTCAGCGCTGTGTATTTCGCGGTCGGTGTGGCGGCCAGTTGGGATAGTGATGTCATGTGGCGTGCCGCGCGCGTCTTGGACGGGGTGACTTCACACACACACACACACACACACACACACACACACACACACACACACACACACACACACACACACACACACACACACACACACACACACACACACACACACACACACACACACACACACACACACACACACACACACACACACACACACACACACACACACACACACACACACACACACACACACACACACACACACACACACACACACACACACACACACACACACACACACACACACACACACACACACACACACACACACACACACACACACACACACACACACACACACACACACACACACACACACACACACACACACACACACACACACACACACACACACACACACACACACACACACACACACACACACACACACACACACACACACACACACACACACACACACACACACACACACACACACACACACACACACACACACACACACACACACACACACACACACACACACACACACACACACACACACACACACACACACACACACACACACACACACACACACACACACACACACACACACACACACACACACACACACACACACACACACACACACACACACACACACACACACACACACACACACACACACACACACACACACACACACACACACACACACACACACACACACACACACACACACACACACACACACACACACACACACACACACACACACACACACACACACACACACACACACACACACACACACACACACACACACACACACACACACACACACACACACACACACACACACACACACACACACACACACACACACACACACACACACACACACACACACACACACACACACACACACACACACACACACACACACACACACACACACACACACACACACACACACACACACACACACACACACACACACACACACACACACACACACACACACACACACACACACACACACACACACACACACACACACACACACACACACACACACACACACACACACACACACACACACACACACACACACACACACACACACACACACACACACACACACACACACACACACACACACACACACACACACACACACACACACACACACACACACACACACACACACACACACACACACACACACACACACACACACACACACACACACACACACACACACACACACACACACACACACACACACACACACACACACACACACACACACACACACACACACACACACACACACACACACACACACACACACACACACACACACACACACACACACACACACACACACACACACACACACACACACACACACACACACACACACACACACACACACACACACACACACACACACACACACACACACACACACACACACACACACACACACACACACACACACACACACACACACACACACACACACACACACACACACACACACACACACACACACACACACACACACACACACACACACACACACACACACACACACACACACACACACACACACACACACACACACACACACACACACACACACACACACACACACACACACACACACACACACACACACACACACACACACACACACACACACACACACACACACACACACACACACACACACACACACACACACACACACACACACACACACACACACACACACACACACACACACACACACACACACACACACACACACACACACACACACACACACACACACACACACACACACACACACACACACACACACACACACACACACACACACACACACACACACACACACACACACACACACACACACACACACACACACACACACACACACACACACACACACACACACACACACACACACACACACACACACACACACACACACACACACACACACACACACACACACACACACACACACACACACACACACACACACACACACACACACACACACACACACACACACACACACACACACACACACACACACACACACACACACACACACACACACACACACACACACACACACACACACACACACACACACACACACACACACACACACACACACACACACACACACACACACACACACACACACACACACACACACACACACACACACACACACACACACACACACACACACACACACACACACACACACACACACACACACACACACACACACACACACACACACACACACACACACACACACACACACACACACACACACACACACACACACACACACACACACACACACACACACACACACACACACACACACACACACACACACACACACACACACACACACACACACACACACACACACACACACACACACACACACACACACACACACACACACACACACACACACACACACACACACACACACACACACACACACACACACACACACACACACACACACACACACACACACACACACACACACACACACACACACACACACACACACACACACACACACACACACACACACACACACACACACACACACACACACACACACACACACACACACACACACACACACACACACACACACACACACACACACACACACACACACACACACACACACACACACACACACACACACACACACACACACACACACACACACACACACACACACACACACACACACACACACACACACACACACACACACACACACACACACACACACACACACACACACACACACACACACACACACACACACACACACACACACACACACACACACACACACACACACACACACACACACACACACACACACACACACACACACACACACACACACACACACACACACACACACACACACACACACACACACACACACACACACACACACACACACACACACACACACACACACACACACACACACACACACACACACACACACACACACACACACACACACACACACACACACACACACACACACACACACACACACACACACACACACACACACACACACACACACACACACACACACACACACACACACACACACACACACACACACACACACACACACACACACACACACACACACACACACACACACACACACACACACACACACACACACACACACACACACACACACACACACACACACACACACACACACACACACACACACACACACACACACACACACACACACACACACACACACACACACACACACACACACACACACACACACACACACACACACACACACACACACACACACACACACACACACACACACACACACACACACACACACACACACACACACACACACACACACACACACACACACACACACACACACACACACACACACACACACACACACACACACACACACACACACACACACACACACACACACACACACACACACACACACACACACACACACACACACACACACACACACACACACACACACACACACACACACACACACACACACACACACACACACACACACACACACACACACACACACACACACACACACACACACACACACACACACACACACACACACACACACACACACACACACACACACACACACACACACACACACACACACACACACACACACACACACACACACACACACACACACACACACACACACACACACACACACACACACACACACACACACACACACACACACACACACACACACACACACACACACACACACACACACACACACACACACACACACACACACACACACACACACACACACACACACACACACACACACACACACACACACACACACACACACACACACACACACACACACACACACACACACACACACACACACACACACACACACACACACACACACACACACACACACACACACACACACACACACACACACACACACACACACACACACACACACACACACACACACACACACACACACACACACACACACACACACACACACACACACACACACACACACACACACACACACACACACACACACACACACACACACACACACACACACACACACACACACACACACACACACACACACACACACACACACACACACACACACACACACACACACACACACACACACACACACACACACACACACACACACACACACACACACACACACACACACACACACACACACACACACACACACACACACACACACACACACACACACACACACACACACACACACACACACACACACACACACACACACACACACACACACACACACACACACACACACACACACACACACACACACACACACACACACACACACACACACACACACACACACACACACACACACACACACACACACACACACACACACACACACACACACACACACACACACACACACACACACACACACACACACACACACACACACACACACACACACACACACACACACACACACACACACACACACACACACACACACACACACACACACACACACACACACACACACACACACACACACACACACACACACACACACACACACACACACACACACACACACACACACACACACACACACACACACACACACACACACACACACACACACACACACACACACACACACACACACACACACACACACACACACACACACACACACACACACACACACACACACACACACACACACACACACACACACACACACACACACACACACACACACACACACACACACACACACACACACACACACACACACACACACACACACACACACACACACACACACACACACACACACACACACACACACACACACACACACACACACACACACACACACACACACACACACACACACACACACACACACACACACACACACACACACACACACACACACACACACACACACACACACACACACACACACACACACACACACACACACACACACACACACACACACACACACACACACACACACACACACACACACACACACACACACACACACACACACACACACACACACACACACACACACACACACACACACACACACACACACACACACACACACACACACACACACACACACACACACACACACACACACACACACACACACACACACACACACACACACACACACACACACACACACACACACACACACACACACACACACACACACACACACACACACACACACACACACACACACACACACACACACACACACACACACACACACACACACACACACACACACACACACACACACACACACACACACACACACACACACACACACACACACACACACACACACACACACACACACACACACACACACACACACACACACACACACACACACACACACACACACACACACACACACACACACACACACACACACACACACACACACACACACACACACACACACACACACACACACACACACACACACACACACACACACACACACACACACACACACACACACACACACACACACACACACACACACACACACACACACACACACACACACACACACACACACACACACACACACACACACACACACACACACACACACACACACACACACACACACACACACACACACACACACACACACACACACACACACACACACACACACACACACACACACACACACACACACACACACACACACACACACACACACACACACACACACACACACACACACACACACACACACACACACACACACACACACACACACACACACACACACACACACACACACACACACACACACACACACACACACACACACACACACACACACACACACACACACACACACACACACACACACACACACACACACACACACACACACACACACACACACACACACACACACACACACACACACACACACACACACACACACACACACACACACACACACACACACACACACACACACACACACACACACACACACACACACACACACACACACACACACACACACACACACACACACACACACACACACACACACACACACACACACACACACACACACACACACACACACACACACACACACACACACACACACACACACACACACACACACACACACACACACACACACACACACACACACACACACACACACACACACACACACACACACACACACACACACACACACACACACACACACACACACACACACACACACACACACACACACACACACACACACACACACACACACACACACACACACACACACACACACACACACACACACACACACACACACACACACACACACACACACACACACACACACACACACACACACACACACACACACACACACACACACACACACACACACACACACACACACACACACACACACACACACACACACACACACACACACACACACACACACACACACACACACACACACACACACACACACACACACACACACACACACACACACACACACACACACACACACACACACACACACACACACACACACACACACACACACACACACACACACACACACACACACACACACACACACACACACACACACACACACACACACACACACACACACACACACACACACACACACACACACACACACACACACACACACACACACACACACACACACACACACACACACACACACACACACACACACACACACACACACACACACACACACACACACACACACACACACACACACACACACACACACACACACACACACACACACACACACACACACACACACACACACACACACACACACACACACACACACACACACACACACACACACACACACACACACACACACACACACACACACACACACACACACACACACACACACACACACACACACACACACACACACACACACACACACACACACACACACACACACACACACACACACACACACACACACACACACACACACACACACACACACACACACACACACACACACACACACACACACACACACACACACACACACACACACACACACACACACACACACACACACACACACACACACACACACACACACACACACACACACACACACACACACACACAGGTCGGCGGCGGCGACGCGCGACGCCGGCACTCGGATGACTAATGATTGTGGCGGTTGCGCCGGCGGTCCTCTCTCTATCTGCTCCCGTTCTCCGCGGGGAGGTGCCAAGCGTCTCCCCGGAGCGCCGGCCGTGTGGCGTGTCGCCGCTCAGAACTAATGTTAAACGGGCTTTAACTAATGGTAAAGCCTAATGGTTGGCGTGTACTTGACTGTGGGTCTGTGAGCGGCTGGCATTGGCGATGAAAATCGCTGTTGCTGAGGGTGAATGTTGTATGACGAATTTGCGTATGTGAGTCAACGGTGTGATAACCCACCTGACTAGAACGTGCTAGGTTTAGTAATAGGTATTACCGTGGTGTGGTATGTGAGTCGGCAATGTGCGTTTGTCACCTGCCATGCCGTCCCTGTGCCCGGCGCCGCCGCCCCGCCTGACGCCCTGCCCTCTTCACGTTACAGAGAAGCGCGCCTTCTTCATCCTGCACAACCTGAACGTGGGACCGCAGATCTACGAGCTGCTGTTCGGCAGCTCCAGCGAGCGGGACACGTGAGTAGCGCCACCTGTGGTGTCCGCAGCGCCGCCGCCGGGCCGCCAGCGGGGGCAGGGGCAGGGCTGCGTGAGAGGGATCGTGCGTGGTGGCCGCGCGCTGCCAGAGTGAAGGTGGTGGGTGGGAACGCTGCTGGTATGGGAGTTGATTGGGTGTAGTGAGAGACACTATTACGCTGCTGTGGTTTCGGGCGCGAGTTGTGTGCGAAGCGGCGTGAGGTTGATGGATAGATGGCGCTGCCTGCAGTTCCTGGTCGATCGGTCTCTCCGAGAACTGGCTCTTTGGTTCTCTGTGAACTTTTCGAAGGAAGGTTTTGACACCACGCTCAGAGCCATTCAGTGTGAGCACAATAGAACCTGTTCTCTTCTCCAGAGAACTGCTATTGTGCCGGCGTCCTCACTACTGGCACGCAGTGCGCATAGGACCTTGCATCGGTGGTGCATCGGTGGTCCATCGGTGGTCCATCGGTGGTCCATCGGTGGTCCATCGGTGGTCCATCGGTGGTCCATCGGTGGTCCATCGGTGGTCCATCGGTGTCGGAAAGTGGTCCGTGTCGGCCCACCAACAACGTCACGTGTCATGCCGACACGTGACGGTCAGCGGCGACGGCCACTCGTGAGCCGTGTGAGAAAAATGGCACCGTCACGCGACTGACTGACGCCAGTCAGCTGACGCGCCGGACCGAGCCGGGCTGGAGCCGGCCGGTTTGACGGGGGACGGGGCCGCGGCGCACGGCATGGCCTGACCGCTGAAGTGTCGCTGGCCGGGCGGCCTGTGTCGCTGCGCGCCGTTCGCGCGGTGGGGCGCGAACGGTATACGGGCCGTGAATCGCCCCGGGAGGTCGCCGGTGAGGCGTGAGAAGAGTGCCGTGACGGCGTGCAGCGCGGCGTGATGTTTTGAGAGGGGACGTGTTGGGCAAGCCTGGCTCGTTTCAGAAACGTTTGCATTAATTCCGTGAAGCATGTAAGCGTTCCGAGCACCCCGTAGCAAGTGTCTTCGGAAGTCAGAAACCTTGTGATGAATAACTTTCATTTCGGTTGTATTGTGATAACTGCATAACTCTAAATACTTCCGCTATTTTAAAAAAAAAAACTTCGCGAATCTCTTCGCCTCGGGCTGAGCCCTGAGGTATTCCGAGCACGATCTAAGCTCTTCACTGGTAAATTGGCTATCGTTTCTGTCGGCGGCGGTGGCGGCGGTGGCGGCGCGGCTGGTGCGGTGAAAGGTCATCTGGCGCCGGTCGTGGCGGGGCGGGGTAACCGAGGCGCTCCCGGCAAACAGTGAGGACTAGTCGCGGCAGGGCCTCACAAGCTGTAGAGCTTGTGAAGCTGAAACCTGCACTTGACGGAGCTGGCTTGTGGCCTGCGTGCTGTGCTTTCCTGGGTTTTCGGTAGTCCAGGCTTGGATCCTGTCGAGGGACGGTTATTGCTCGACTTGCGACCCTTTGCGATGTGGTGGCTGACATTTGCTTCTCCTGACTCCGATGGTTCTGAGTGAAGCAAAAGAGGGCGAATGGGCCAGATGGTGTGTCGTCTTTCCCGCTGACGTGACCTGAAAACCGCGATAGCAAATCGATGGTCCGTTGAGCGAGCGGCCATCAATTAGGCCGGATTTGTTCCGGTGTTGCCCTGCGTCTGCTGGAGCCGGCCGGGTCAGGCCCGGCTGTGACCCGTGCCGCTCCCAGAACGAATCCGAACCGTCTGGCCTCTGGCCCAGACCGAAGTCAGGTCAAACCCTGCTCTCCCTCTCTCCCGGCACATGTCGTGCCCAACAGCTGCAGTTTTTGCCGACTGCCGAGCGGCTGCGTGCTTCTTGCTCGTCTGATGCCGTGTACACAGCGCTCACTCTCTATCTGCATTGCGTGATCTTGTTTGCCGATGTCAGTTGGGACCGCGTGCCGACCGTTATTCCCCTCTGCACGAGATGTGTACTGCAGGGACGTCCTGGCTCCAACTACTGTCCCGGACATCTGCAGTATATGTTACCACGAAGCTCACTTGCTCTCCTTGTTCCCGGCAATGTACGTGTGACGGTCGGCCGCATCAGAGCACTCTGCATTTTCACACTTAACGTGTATGGCAATATCGTCCGGCTGATTATGCACATGCCCCATTACCCAGCCAATACATACGCAGGAGCCCAGCTTCGGCACTCCTCCGTGCCGTGCTTTCCACCTGGAGGACAGATACGCACTGCCTTGCTACAGGAAGCGGACACGCCTCGTGGAGATTAGCTGCTGGGCATCGTGCGTTGAGGAGCGCTGCGGACGTTAACGGCATTCCATTCTACTCTGCCTCGCCTCCACCACGTCACGTCCACGGCCCCATCCCGTAACCATCACCAGGTCACAGGTCATCCGATGACGCCGTGTCGGCCGGATGACGTGTCCGTCAGCGGCTGAAGGACGCGTCATCCGGGCTCCCAGGAATAGTCAGTGGCGGCTGGCTGGCGGTCTGGATCGGCCGAGCTGTCCCAGCGGTGGCGGCGGTGCCGGCTTCACTGAAGTCGCGGGGCTGATGTCACCGGCGACCTGGAGGGACGGACGGACGGATGGGGCGGAGCGGGCCTCCATCAGCGGCGTACTGAGGCGCGCTGGGTGGTCGAGCTGAGCCGAGGCGAGATGTGTTTGGCGGCCGGCGTGATTGGTGGCGGCACGTCCGCGCGAGGACTGCCCCCGCCCGCCCCCGCCCGCCGCCGCCTCGGTCGTCTCTGGTCGGCGGCGGCGCACGCGAAAACAAACAGGCGCGCCGCCCGCTTATTTGATTGGCGGGTTTAGGAGGCAGCGTGCGGCCGGCCGCGACGCGGCGCCTGTTTTAGTTGGCGGCCGACGGCGGCCCCCGGGGGAAACGAGCGCGATTCGGTGGCGTTTCCAGTGACTGTGACGTCCTGCCACTGGCGACAAACCAGCAGGCCGACCCACAGACCTTCCACCAACCGGCCCTCAGCTCCCGCCCGGCCCGCGGCTCCGCCCGCCGCCCGCCGCGCCGGTGGGAAAGCGGCCCGACCTGGCGGCGCCGGTCGTCCGCGGGTCTTCACGAGCCGAGCCACTTGACGACCGCAGACGTGGAGAAAGGTCAAGCAGCCGACGCACAGTGCCAATTATGCCGACGCGATGACGGCGCGAACGGCGGCCTTCGGCGAGGCCGTGCGGTGGGAGCAGAACCGCTATGATGATGTCGGTTAGCAGGCCGTACAATGAAGCCATCTGTATGAGCTGCGGCGGTGGGGGGTGTTAGTTGGAGGTCGGCGGCTGATTTCGCCACGGCGTGCAATCAGCCGCGGTATTGGAGAGGGGCGGCATTATCAGGCGCGACGCGCCGCCGCCGGCCGGCCATTGTCCGGCCGGGGAGTGAGCGCTCGTCACGCGGAGCACGTGCGCCGTGACGCCAGCCCGCTCTATTGAGCCCGCCGGGTCGCCGTGCCGGCACCGTGCACGTGGCGACCGGCGGGGCACCCCGTGAGCTGTGCCGCCCCTGTCCGGGTCGGCTCGGCTCGGCGGGGTCGGCCCCGGCTGGGGTGTCGGAATGTAGGCCGCCGCCGGGTCAGTCAGAGACAGGTAAGCCGGCGGGAAATCTGCCTGGCCAGTCTGTGTCGGGTCCGCCGGGTTCCCGGATAGAGAGCGGTACGTGATCTGTCCCCGCCCAGTCTCGGCAGCGGCGCTCAGGCCTCGCTCGGGCCTCGCTCGGCCCTTTAGTGGCACGTCGCTGCCGGTTGATTAAGGACTGCCGGTGACGGCCGGCGCGGCGCAGACTGCCGGCCTCGGCTGGTGACGATCAGTCATGGGTGACGCTGAATAGCAAGTGACAGGCGCGCCGCCAGACGGCATGTCTCAGCCGGCGCCGGCAATCTGCGCCGCCGGCTGTGACACGAACATGTGTTCTCATGAACGGCGCCGACCGTCGGCAGGTCGTCACTGGGTCACAGGGGCACTGGGACGACACGCGTCGGAGGGAAATGTATCGCCGCCTCTCGATTGCTCCAGCGTCACCATGCGGCCGCCGTGGAGTACGCCGGGCTGACGTGTAGAGGCGGGACTGTAGCCGGACTGTAGCCGCCCGGATGGAGCTGAGACGGCGCTGTGTGGCGCCGTGAGCCACCGTGAGCCGCCGCGCGTGGCGTGTGTGTTGGCAAACCATCAATGGAGCTGCCTCCGGAGACGGTTCACGGGGTCGGTACCAACTCCGCTCTCAGCTGCGAGCCGCCAGCCGTGCCTCTCAGCGGCCGTGGGCCGACCTTTGTCAGATCCGGCGGGCCGGCCCAGCTCGGCACGTGCGCACGCGGCCAAATATAGCGCGCGCCGGCTGCGAGTGATGCCGGGGTGCGTGTTATCTCGTCACTCATTCACTGCGGCGTAATGTACTGTCTCGGGACGCGGCGCCGTCCGCCGGGTAATCCGCGAGGGATTTCCGAATCTCAGCTGCCCCGCTTTTTGCGGTCGGGATAGGATCGCACGACTCTGGCCGACTCGGTGTCCGGAGCTGGTCCGATGGTCGGTGATATGCAAACCGGCTCGGCGGCCGAGTCACCTTCACTTTCCAGCGGCTCGGCACGGCCAGGTGGCTGAGCTGGACGCCGCCACTGCAGCAGCTCCTGGTGACCATGGTCTCATGGTGACCTGTGACCTGTGACCGCGGCACGGGCGTGAGTTGTGTCTGGCACTTGGTGACCTGTGGCCTGTCACGCTCGACGCGCCGCGACGTGCCGACACACGATGATGAGCGGAGCCGGGGTCCGTGGCAGACGTGCACGGCACGGGTACGGTCCGGCCCCGACCTGCTCACCGATATACTGACCTGGCAGCCGAGCTGAACAGGGACAAGACGTCACGTACTTTCGGATTATAATATATTAATGCTGGGTATCTGCAGAGAAATGGTAAAATATTGAAGTGATGGGCGCCACATAACCCCGGAATTGCGGCGCCCTAAAACCCCAAAAGACGCATAAAATATTCAAGTGGTAAAATATTTCAAGATCTCGGAGTCGACTTGTGTTCTGATTAAACATCCTATGCAAAATGCTTCATTTCACTTTTTCATAGCTTGAATCAAATTTCTGCATTTCCTGAAGCCTGCGTCAAGTTCTTGACACTTGTCCAGCTGAGTTGAGCAGCACACAGCGCCGACACAGAGCACAGCACAGAGCCGGCACAGCACAGAGCCGGCACAGAGCACAGAGACGGCACAGAGCACAGAGCCGGCACAGCACAGAGCAGCTCACAGAGCACAGCACAGAGCCGGCACAGCACAGAGCAGCGCGCAGCGCCGGCACAGAGCACAGCGCAGAGCCGGCACAGCACAGAGCAGGCACAGCACAGAGCAGGCACAGCGCAGAGCCGGCACAGAGCCGGCACAGCACAGAGCCGGCACAGAGCACAGCGCAGAGCCGGCACAGCGCAGAGCCGGCACAGCACAGAGCAGCTCACAGCGCCGGCAGCCGGCACAGCACAGAGCCGGCACAGCACAGAGCAGCTCACAGCGCCGGCAGCCGGCACAGCACAGAGCCGGCACAGCACAGAGCAGCTCACAGCGCCGGCAGCCGGCACAGCACAGAGCAGCTCACAGCGCCGGCAGCCGGCACAGCACAGAGCAGCTCACAGCGCAGAGCCGGCACAGCACAGAGCAGCTCACAGCGCCGGCAGCCGGCACAGCACAGAGCAGCTCACAGCGCCGGCAGCCGGCACAGCACAGAGCAGCTCACAGCGCAGAGCCGGCACAGCACAGAGCAGCTCACAGCGCCGGCAGCCGGCACAGCACAGAGCAGCTCACAGCGCAGAGCCGGCACAGCACAGAGCAGCTCACAGCGCCGGCAGCCGGCACAGCACAGAGCAGCTCACAGCGCAGAGCCGGCACAGCACAGAGCAGCTCACAGCGCCGGCAGCCGGCACAGCACAGAGCAGCTCACAGCGCCGGCAGCCGGCACAGCACAGAGCAGCTCACAGCGCAGAGCCGGCACAGCACAGAGCAGCTCACAGCACCGGCAGCCGGCACAGCACAGAGCAGCTCACAGCGCCGGCAGCCGGCACAGCACAGAGCAGCTCACAGCGCAGAGCCGGCACAGCACAGAGCAGCTCACAGCGCCGGCAGCCGGCACAGCACAGAGCAGCTCACAGCGCAGAGCCGGCACAGCGCAGAGCAGCTCACAGCGCCGGCAGCCGGCACAGCACAGAGCAGCTCACAGCGCCGGCAGCCGGCGGTGACGCTGGCCAGAATCGCAGCACGCCACCGTCCTGAGCAAACAGCGCGTCCGTTCACAGTAACTGGCTGCGACGCGCCACCGCTGACTGATACGCCGGTGCGCCGCGCCGCCGCTCCGGCCCCGATCCGCGCCGCAATGAGCACAAAAAGCCCCGCGCCGTGTTTGTGGCGATGTTAGTGACGCGCCTGTTTGTGATTCGACGTCAGCGGCAGGAGCGAGAGTGCAGCCGTTCTGGCGTGACGTGCTGGAAGGAGGCAGGGGTGGCCTGGAAGAGGCCGCGTCGCTGCCAGGCATGAGTCACGCATGAGTCACACAAGAGTCACACAAGAGTCACACAAGAGTCACACAAGAGTCACACAAGAGTCACACAAGAGTCACACAAGAGTCACACAAGAGTCACACAAGAGTCACACAAGAGTCACACAAGAGTCACAAACGACATTCTTGAGTCACCGGGGCACTGGAGTCGCGTTCGAGTCAGCGACTTGCGACGAGAAGCTAATGTCCTGGCGCACAGTAGCGACGGGTCGTCGGTCTGAGCGATGCGCCTGGCAGCCGAGCACTGCGTTCCAGTCAACTCTTCCCGGCGCAGACAAAGGCCTGAGCGATCGCTTCTGGGTGCCGGAGGACGCGGCCATTTCTCGGGAGAAGGCGGACCGCCGGAACCGGGCCAGGGACGGCCGTCCCTGCCGTCCCTGCCGTCCCTGCCATCCCTGCCATCCCTGCCATCCCTGCCATCCCTGCCATCCCTGACATCCCTGACATCCCTGACATCCCTGACATCCCTGACATCCCTGACATCCCTGCCGTCCCTGCCATCCCTGACATCCTTGACATCCCTGCCATCCCTGCCATCCCTGCCATCCCTGCCATCCCTGCCGTCGCTGCCGTCGCTGCCGTCCCTGCAGTGTCAGAGAAGTGGTCCGTTTCTCCTTTTTCTGGATTTGGAAGTTTTGTTCCGTGAAAACTTTGACTGTAAAGAATTATTGTTTTTTTAGTCTACGGATGCAAATGGCTGACGAGTGACGAGCATAAACAATAGACTGGGACTTGACTTTCCGAACAATGGCCGGAACGTGACGGTGATGCGACACAAATTGTCAACAAAATCGTGAGACGGAACCCCCAAATTCCCAACATCCAAAATGTCTGCAGTGATTTAGGGAAGGAAAACTGTTACTTTGTCCAAAATTAAACTAAAAACTTTTTAAAACCTCCGAAAAAGTGTGTGCGTATTCAGGTTGCAACCCCGCCACCGATACCATCGTCATCGGGGCCATGGATAACCCTGGGACACTAAAAATACGTTATGCAAAAGACGGCAGTACTTTAGACTGAGACTTGAGCCCAGTTTCCAATATACGCATACGCAACGATACAATCAATGTACCTTATTAACATACGACCCGGGAGTGTCGGTCCCCGACTGACGCCAAGACCATATCTGTACAGGAAATACGACTGACGATTCATCAACTTTCCACATCATAATATATGCACATATTGGCATATATGAAAATAGGTTGTGTAGAAACGCGTATCAAAAGTTCCGCAAAAATTACTTGTATACGCATTACAAAATTTGTTTCTGCCGCTGGCGAAAAATTTGTTCCGCGAAATTAAATCGCACTTAAATCGTCAGTTTACTTTTCGGACACTGCGTCGCTGCCATCCCTGCCATCCCTGCCGTCCCTGCCGTCCCTGCCGTCCCTGCCATCCCTGACATCCCTGACATCCCTGACATCCCTGACATCCCTGACATCCCTGCCGTCCCTGCCGTCCCTGCCGTCCCTGCCATCCCTGCCATCCCTGCCATCCCTGCCATCCCTGCCATCCCTGCCATCCCTGCCATCCCTGCCATCCCTGCCATCCCTGCCGTCCCTGCCGTCCCTGCCGTCCCTGCCGTCCCTGCCGTCCCTGCCGTCCCTGCCGTCCCTGCCGTCCCTGCCGTCCCTGCCGTCCCTGCCGTCCCTGCCGTCCCTGCCGTCCCTGCCGTCCCTGCCGTCCCTGCCGTCCCTGCCGTCCCTGCCGTCCCTGCCGTCCCTGCCATCTCTGCCATCCCTGCCATCCCTGCCGTCCCTGCCGTCCCTGCCGTCCCTGCCGTCCCTGCCGTCCCTGCCATCCCTGCCATCCCTGCCGTCCCTGCCGTCCCTGCCGTCCCTGCCGTCCCTGCCGTCCCTGCCATCCCTGCCATCCCTGCCATCCCTGCCGTCCCTGCCATCCCTGCCATCCCTGCCATCCCTGCCGTCCCTGCCGTCCCTGCCATCCCTGCCATCCCTGCCATCCCTGCCGTCCCTGCCATCCCTGTCGTCCCTGCCATCCCTGCCATCCCTGTCATCCCTGCCATCCCTGCCATCCCTGCCGTCCCTGCCATCCCTGCCATCCCTGCCATCCCTGCCGTCCCTGTCGTCCCTGCCATCCCTGCCATCCCTACCATCCCTGTCGTCCCTGCCATCCCTGCCGTCCCTGCCGTCCCTGCCGTCCCTGCCGTCCCTGCCGTCCCTGCCGTCCCTGCCGTCCCTGCCATCCCTGCCATCCCTGCCATCCCTGCCATCCCTGCCATCCCTGCCATCCCTGCCGTCCCTGCCATCCCTGCCATCCCTGCCATCCCTGCCATCCCTGCCATCCCTGCCATCCCTGCCATCCCTGCCATCCCTGCCATCCCTGCCATCCCTGCCATCCCTGCCATCCCTGCCATCCCTGCCTGCTGCAGCGGCCCCGCTCTGCTCGGCGTCTGTCGATGCCCCGTTCCGTTCCGTGCTTCTGCTGCTGCTGCAGGAATGCGTTTAGCCGGACTTAGGTCATCGCGCCGTCGTCGTTAAGTGATCTGCCGTGCCGGCATTTCGCGGGAAGCTTTTTCGCCGCCTATCACCACGGTGGCGATAGGCGGCGACAGACTCGCCTGTGGTCGAGGCGGCGACAGGCGGCGCTGGAGGATCCGGTCGCGCTTGGGGCTCACTATCTGGAATGCCCTCTCCGTGAACGGGAGAGGCAGAGAGACGCGTGTCACGACTCGTCTCGGTGCGAAGAGACGCACGCGGCGCTCTCCGTGCGAAGGAGAGACGTGTGCCGCCGCTCGCTTCGTGTGCGGCCGGTGACCGGTGTCGGCCTCGGTCGTGCCGTGTCACCTCACGCCCCGGCGAGTCGGCGCGTGTCGACCCGCCGCCGTGACTCGGCTGTCACTGCCCGGAGAGCCTGGCATACCCAGACCGGGCCGCCGTCTGAGCCGGAGCTGCCGGAGCTGCCGGAGCTGCCGGAGCTGCCGGACCTCGGAGCGTCACTGCTCGGCGCGTCACGGTCCAGTACCGGGAGTGACGCACGAGCTGCGCCGCCGCTGCCTTTGGTGGTGTGGTGCGGGGCCGGCCGCCAGCTGGCCGCGGCTCCACATGTGCCGGATGTGGCCGTGACTCGCCTGGCGAGATGTGCGGCGCGATGTGCGGCGCGATGTGCGCTGTGATTCTGCGACTACTGCGCTTCACCAAATTGGAATCCAATTGGGAACGGATTTTGTCGGGAGAAACAGGCTGTGGTGGGTTATTGGAGTGGCCGGGTAAATTGTCGCGAGACTCATTAAAGTATACATACACGGTCGCGTCTAATGGCTTCGCCTCGCCGCCTGTGGTCGATGCGAGACGGGCCACTGGCACCGGCATGCGCCATCGCCGTCGCCGCTGGTGACAGATTGACTGCTGGATGGATGAATGGCCTGACGGGCGGCACGTGACTGGCGTGGCCATCTGCAACCGGCGGCTCCCTCCCAGGTGTGGCCGGGCCGGTCCGGGCCGATCCAGGCCCCGTGACCCGGTTCCGGGGAGACCGACTGCGTCCCGCACAGTGGGCCGTCCGTTTGTGTACGCGTCAGCGCCGGAGGCGGCTGTGTACGCCGTTCCGCCGCGCCGTGCCGTGCCGTGCTGCCCCAGCCCGCTCGGCTGGTCGGGTCAGCCCGGCAGGCGGTCGGCGGCGGCGGCGGCGGTGGCGGTGGCGGTGGCGGTGGCGGTGGCGGCAGCGGCGGCGGCGGTGGTGACGGCAGCTCGGCCGGTCAGTGCGCCGCGGCCGGCGGAGCGGGCAGGACGTGTGGCGCCGGGTCGTGCCGAGTGTCGCTCCGTGACGTGACGTGACGCGAGGTGGCGTGACGTGAGGTGACTCCGTGCCGTACCGTGTCGTGACGATCGGTGTGTCGCGTGTCGTGCGATCGTGACGGCCGGTGGAGACAATGAATCTGACCGTGTTCGGACTTGGCGAGCCGCGCCGCTCGTCCCTGTCGTTGGAGAAGGTGGCGTTCGAACGGCGAGGCAGCTTCGCCGACCGGCTCTCCGCCGAGGCTGCGGCCCACCGGCGCGGCAGTACAGAAATGCTCGATCGGCTCCGTGACGCCCGCTGGAAGCTGTTCGACCGAGAGCGGTTCCGAGACAGGCGAGGGAGTCTCAGCCAGGAGCGGCTGGACCAGCGGCCGCCGGCCGGCCGGGCTGCAGGACTGAAGCTGGAGGATACGAGGACGAGGACGTTGGACCGGGATAAGACGGGGCGCCGGGGTGGGAAGCCGGAGGCAGGGCTGGCGTTCAAACTAGAGGACGAGAAGACGCGGACGCTGGACCGCGACAAGACGGGACGGCGTGTGAAGGTGGAGCGACGTGGCAGCATCGTGACGAGGTCTGTACTGCAGCAATATCGTGACCGGCGTAGCAGCGTCGTAACAAGGCCTCCAGACAGCTGGTGTAGATCGTATTTCCACAGGACCACTCGCTCACTCGGCTGTGCCTGCGGTATCGGGTGTCTCTGTTACTGAAACACCTGTGCGCGGCAGTGCTGCAGCGCAGCTCGGCGCTTGTGCAAGGTCGCTGCATTAAGCCGTCTGCGTGACTGCGCGTGCGTGTCGTGCGGTGCGTGTTGGGCGGCGCGTGTCAGGTGTGCGTGCGGTAGCCGGGCGGGTCGGGACGGTGGGGTAACCGTCGCCGGCGCGTTTAAGGCGGTGGACACGTGTCCCGCGGGGCCGGGGCAGGTGCCGCCCTCCGGGCCCAGTCGGGCCCAGCCGGGCCGGGGCGGCGGCGAGCTGGCACCGGCAGGCCATCAGACCAGCTGGTGTCCAGCCGTCTGCGGAGTAGATTATCTCTCGCCTCGCACGGCTGACACCTGCGCCGCCGATCGTCTTGGCCAAGGCGGAGCGGTCAGCGTCATGTCCAACTCAGCCCCGAGGCAGGCTATCCTCGGACAATTCCTACCAATGGAGCACTGCCGTGTGTTGTTTAGTTCGCTGGAAGTAACGGTTTCCGTGGTTTGTGGTAGGCTTTGTTGAGTTTTGTCCTCCCTGTCCTTGACTTATAGTTTTGCTGTGGCTGAGTTGCCGTCTTTTCTGGCTCATCAACACGCCAGACGTATGAAATTCATACACAATCCTGATTAACTCGCCGAGAGCTGTAATGCCTTCCTCGGGCTTAGCAGTGAGCCAACCGTAAGTAATCATCTCTGACGATTGGGCGGTGTTTTGGGAGGTAATATCCTCCGGGCAAGGCCGCTCCGTCCCGCCCCCGTCCCTTCCAATCATGTCTCGTCCCGCCCCGTCCCGTCCCGTCCCGTCCCGTCCCGTCCCGTCCCGTCCCGCCCCGCCCCGCCCCGCCCCGCCCCGCCCCGCCCCGCCCCGCCCCGCCCCGCCCCGTCTCGTCCCGCCCCGTCCTATGGTGACCAGCGGCCGTCTATATCCTGCCCAGGCTGATCAGTAGCCAGGCGCGGCCGTTCGGTCGCCTGCCTCGCTGACCGCTATCCGGTAACCACCCGGTAACCACCTGGTAACCACCCGGTAACCACCCGGTAACCACCCGGTAACCACCCGGTAACCACCCGGTAACCACCCGGTAACCACCCGGTAACAAGCGGACCCCGCTCGCGGGCCGATTGATACGATCAACTGGTGGTCCTGGCCACCGTCAGCCGGTGGCTCCACGCCCGGTGATTGATACGATCAACTGGTGGTCCTGGCCACCGTCAGCCGGTGTCTCCACGCCCGGTGATTGATACGATCAACTGGTGGTCCTGGCCACCGTCAGCCGGTGTCTCCACGCCCGGTGATTGATACGATCAACTGGTGGTAGTCCTGGCCACCGTCAGCCGGTGTCTCCACGCCCGGGGAGAGCCGCTGGATCACCGGTGACCGCCCGGGTGGACCGCTGTTGTCACCCGGCGGGAGTGATCGCCGCCCGGCGTCCGGCGCCCGGTGCACGGCGATGAGCCAGTCAGGCGGCGATGCGCCGTGTGCACTGGCGCGGCCCTGCACGGCCGTGCACGGTCACCGCCAAGGTCAGGCGGAAGCAGGGTACGGCCGCCGGCGTGCTTTGAACTGGCGGACGTGCCCGGCAGCACGGCTCAGAGCGGTGGGAAGGTCGCTCGGTGACCGGCGTGTTCGCCTCGTCTCACCTCACCTCGTCTCGTCCAGTCACGTCCCGTTTCGCCCGGCCTGACCTGGCCTGACCTGGCCCAGTCTCTGAGGCCGCCCCACTGGACCGGGTAGTTCCCTATTCTGCCGCCGCCGCCCCCGGAGCTGCCGGTCGGTACTGCCGGCCGGCACTGACGACCGCTGCCGGCCGGTACTGACGACCGGCGCTCATTACTGTCTCATTAGTGGGGCTGAGCGACGCGTGTTGGGCGGCGGGCAGCCCCCGGCAGCCCCCGGCAGCCCCCGGCAGCCCCCGGCAGCCCCCGGCAGCCCCCGGCAGCCCCCGGCAGCCCCGGCAGCCCCCGGACACAGCGGCGGCCCTGTGTACCGACTAGTGGTGCCAGTTTCAGAACATATTTGTCCAATGTCCGACCGATGTCCAAGACCATCCAGTCCGTCCGTCCTGACCATCCAGTCCATCCAGGCTGTCCGTCCAGAACTGTCCGAAAATCATTGTTTGTCCGAAATTTGTCCGAAAGCAGAAAAGGTGTTTGGTATGGAAATGAATTACCTGTGGCACACTTTCTTTTAAAATAAAAAAGTAACTAAGTGATTTTCGCGACAAGCCATCCATGGGCGTTGGATGTCCGAAAATGTCCGAAGAAATATGCTTATTGTCCGTCCGAAAACCGAATCGGTCTTCGGACAAATTCGGAACTCCGAAAATGACCGTGCCCCGCGTCAGTCGTGGGCCGCCCCACTGACGAGCGTGCGTGGCGCCGGCACGGTCGCCGGACTGAGCGCGCGCTCGGGCGCAGCAAGACTGTCGTCTTTCGCAGGCTCCTACAGAAGCGGCGATACTGGCCGGGATGCCAGCTGTCGAGCCGTGTCGGCGGCGGCGCTGCGATGGCGGCGCTGCGTGTGCGCTGGTGTGTTGAGAACGCGCCAGTGAGCTAGTGGAAACACCTTGGCCAACAGGTGGGATGTGTAGATGTGGCAGATTGGGGAAGCGTTGCCAGAATGCCAGCTGCTCCGTGTGGCGGACCACAGGAATGCGGATTATTTGATGTTGCGGTTGCGACTGCTGGCAACTGCTGACAACTGCTGGCAACTGCTGGCAACTGCTGGCAACTGCTGACAACTGCTGACAACTGCTGACAACTGCTGGCAACTGCTGACAAATGCTGGCAACTGCTGGCAACTGCTGACAAATGCTGGCAACTGCTGGCAACTGCTGGCAACTGCTGGCAACTGCTGACAAATGCTGGCAACTGCTGACAAATGCTGGCAACTGCTGGCAACTGCTGGCAACTGCTGGCAACTGCTGGCAACTGCTGGCAACTGCTGGCAACTGCTGGCAACTGCTGACAACTGCTGGCAACTGCTGGAAACTGCTGGCAACTGCTGGCAACTGCTGGCAACTGATGGCAACTGCTGGCAACTGCTGGCAACTGATGGCAACTGATGGCAACTGATGGCAACTGATGGCAACTGATGGCAACTGATGGCAACTGCTGGCAACTGCTGGCAACTGCTGGCAACTGCTGGCAACTGATGGCAACTGCTGGCAACTGCTGGCAACTGCTGGCAACTGCTGGCAACTGCTGGCAACTGCTGGCAACTGCTGACAACTGCTGGCAACTGCTGGCAAATGCTGACAAATGCTGACAAATGCTGACAAATGCTGGCAACTGCTGGCAACTGCTGGCAACTGCTGGCGAGGACCAGATACGCGATCTCGGTACTGACGGCTGCGTGTTAGCCGTTAACGAGCCCGGCGTGATGCAGGGCCGGTCACAAGGTTCGATGTGTCGTACAGGCGACACCCGATCTACAGTATCGGGGCGGTTCCTCGGGGAATGCTTTCTTGGAACTGAGCTTCTGGGAGCCTTGCTTGTTGGTCGGCATGGTGGGACGCCTCAGACGTCTTACCTCACCATTTGACACCGGTCTGTCTTCTGGCGACTGTTCGCTGCTCGCTGATGTGGTACGGTGATGTGTGACGTAGCCTTCTGGTAACCGCCGGCTGATGCTAGTACAGACTACATCAGCCGGCGGTAACCAGAAGGCCGCGTCACACTGGTACAGACCAGGGTGAAGCCCGCACGGCTCGCCTGTCCGCAGCTGTCAGCTGCCCGGCTCCGTCAGTTTATCGAGCAGCGCGCCGAGGGTTCTCCCGCAGTACGGCGGCACGGCGGGTCGCCACTCCGATAAACACGGGCCCTCCCTCCCTCCCTCCAGCCCCTCCTGTGCACCTCACAGCCGCCGCCCGCCCACTGGTCGGTAGTGCTGCAATGAGCCGTGACTCACCGGCACATAGGGACGCCCCTGCGGCACAAAAATGCACCCACAACCGTGAACGGCGACTATTTCTGTCGGCCAGGTCTGTTCTGGGCCGGCCGCCGCGGCGGCGGTCGGCGTGGGTGAGTTTACGTTACTCGGCGCTGATTCGGCAGCTCTTTTGTAACGAGTGCCAGGGGTGCCGGACGCAGTGTGCGTCACAGGAGGGCCGGGTGAGCCGAGAGACGTCCGCCGCAGCCACGCTGCGCCGCTTGGCGTAACACGGACGCCATTTGACGTCATGCCAGGCCGGCCAGGAATTCAATTGAACAGTGGCCGGTATTTCGATTGAAGGTTACGGTGATTCAATGGCCAAACAGGCGAGCAGGCTGTTGAATAGCTCAGGTCAAGAAGCTAAATACGGTCTGTGCTGTGGGACCTTCGGGATTGCCTCACAAGTTAAAAACAAATGTGATGCTCTCATGATCCCAGGAAACGGGCGTTATGGCCACTGTAGTACCCGTCCATGGTTCTCTGGGGTCACATCGCGGTCTTATCATTCCACACTCTGCCAATGTGTTGGCACAGACTTCATCGATTTGGACTGAGCGACTCAGCCGCGCCGCCGCCGTCCGTGACCCCGTGAGTCGACCATACGGCGATGATTACCGACGATTACCGTCTGCTCGTCGCTGCGGGCCGTCTGATTACGGCTGACCGTACTCTGGTCCTGGCCGACTGCCTGGTCCCGGCTGACCATGTGGTCCCCTGATGATGGTCCGGTCCCGGCTGACCCGGCTGACCCGGCTGACCCGGCTGACCCGGCTGACCCGGCTGACCCTCTGGTCCTGGCTGATGACCCGGTCCTCTCTAATCGGCTGGCCCCTGATGACCTGGAGTCCGGCTCGATCGTCTGACGTGTCCGTAGGTGACGTGTGTCCGGCACCGCAGGTGGCGCCCAGGTGGGCGAGCCGCTCTCCATAACAGGCAGGCAAGCAGGGGCCACGCCCTGCTACGCCGGGAGTGAATTATAGGAAATGGCATCTGGTCCCGGTCACAAGTGGTGCCGAGACGGGCAGGTACCGAGCTGGTACCGAGCTGGTACCGAGCTGGTATCGAACTGGTACCGAGCTGGTACCGAGCTGGTACTGAGCTGGTACCGAGGTGGTACCGAGACGGGCAGGTACCGAGACGGGCAGGTATCGAGCTGGTACCGAGCTGGTACCGAGCTGGTACCGAGCTGGATCCGAGCTGGTACCGAGCTGGTACCGAGCTGGTACAGAGCTGGTGCCGAGCTGGTACCGAGCTGGTACCGAGCTGGTACCGAGCTGGTACCGAGCTGGTATCGGACAGGTACCGAGCTGGTACCGAGCTGGACAGGTACCGAGCTGGTACCGAGCTGGTACCGAGCTGGTACCGAGCTGGTACCGAGCTGGTACCGAGCTGGTACCGAGCTGGTGCCGAGCTGGTACCGAGCTGGTATCGAGCTGGTATCGAGCTGGTACCGAGCTGGTACCGAGCTGGTGCCGGGACGGGCAGGGCTGGGTAGGGACCGGACGGAGTGGGTGGACTGGGCTGTGCCGAGCTGGGAGAGGCAGTGCTGGGCTGGTCAGGGTTGGGTCAGACCGGGACAGGTGGTGCCAGGCTGGGTAGGGCGGAGGCAGGCAGCGGGCATTGCTGGGCTGGGACGAGACGAGGAGGGCTGGGCTCGAGCCACGCCCCACTGACTGGCCCGCCGGAGGTCACGGCGTGCAGCTGTGACGGCCGCCGCTCGAGGCGCTCACGCACAGCCTAGTTTGCCTGATCTGTCAGATGGTGGTAGATTATAGTTGAACGCGACACCTTGCATACGCCAGGCTTCGTTGCCGTCGGTCTACAGCGGTCGTTACCGGCTCGCGTAACGAATCTATACATCTGAGATCGCCAGGCCAGATTGGATGCTCTTTCACACAGCCCGGCGTAGGAAGCATTTCACGGCGGCCTTGACACCGTTAGCCATTTATGTTTCACCGTGCCGCTGCTGTGAGGGAGGGGTTCAGACCGCCTGTAGCAGTCACGCCTGCCCGTGAGCCGACGGTGACGTCACTGGTGCTTCAGCGGGCCGCGCCGACCGGCATTCACATGCTAATGCGGGCGGCCGTAACACACAACTCTCTCCCCGCCTCCTCCCCGCCTCCTCCCCGCCTCCTCCCCGCCTCCTCCCCGCCTCCTCCCCGCCTCCTCCTGTGCGGGCGGCGGGTCCGGGTAGGTGCGGGCACGGTGTGTGGGCCGCCGGGGGTAGTCGGTAGCGCCGTGTCCCGTCGGCCGGCTGCCGGTTTTGACCCAGATGCCGGGCTGCCGCCGCCGCCGCCGCTATCGCCGCCGCTGGTACCGGGCTCGTGTAATGGTGCATAAAAGCGGCAATGGCCTGAGGTTCTCACGGCCCGTGCCGCCCGCTCGCTCTCGGCGCCGAAGGGGGTGGTTCGGCC
The DNA here is from genome assembly GCA_036785665.1 of Chirona hameri. NCBI lineage: Eukaryota > Metazoa > Arthropoda > Thecostraca > Balanomorpha > Balanidae > Chirona > Chirona hameri. Next base: position 63,097 of record JAXIVJ010003563.1, read on the forward strand.
GCCACAGCGGCGGTGGCGGCGCTGGTTCAGTGGCGTGCGGTCTGCGGACGGTCTGCGGCTCTGTAGTGAGGTGGTTATTACCGTCATGTAGTGAGGTGGTTATTACCCTCAGTCTGTTTGATGTATGTTACTGGTCAGCTGGGGGCATGTGCCGCTTTGCCGAAGAAAGTTCTCATAGAGGAACATAGAGGAACGCTGTCCCAGGCGCTGCGTGGCTGCGCGCCTAGTAAACGAGTTTAAATGAGAACCACTTTGTATTCCTTTCACAGTTTTTATCTGTTACGGCAATGACAATTGATGGTTCCGGAATTAGACACTGTGTTGTCAGTTCCCCTTAGCGTGGTGACAACTGACACACTGCTCGTCTCCATTGAGTTTCACCGTCTGGTGTACGGACGCCTGGTGTACGGACGCCTGATGTACGGACGCCTGGTGTACGGACGCCTGGTGTACGGACGCCTGGTGTACGGACGCCTGGTGTACGGACGCCTGGTGTACGGACGCCTGGTGTACGGACGTCTGGTGTACGGACGTCTGGTGTACGGACGTCTGGTGTACGGACGCCTGGTGTACGGACGTCTGGTGTACGGACGTCTGGTGTACGGACGTCTGGTGTACGGACGTCTGGTGTACGGACGTCTGGTGTACGGACGCCTGGTGTACGGACGTCTGGTGTACGGACGTCTGATGTACGGACGCCTGGTGTACGGACGTATGATGTACGGACGCCTGGTGTACGGACGTCTGATGTACGGACGTCTGGTGTACGGACGTCTGGTGTACGGACGTCTGGTGTACGGACGTCTGATGTACGGACGCCTGGTGTACGGACGTATGATGTACGGACGCCTGGTGTACGGACGTCTGATGTACGGACGCCTGGTGTACGGACGTCTGATGTACGGACGCCTGGTGTACGGACGTCTGGTGTACGGACGCCTGGTGTACGGACGCCTGGTGTACGGACGCCTGGTGTACGGACGTCTGGTGTACGGACGCCTGGTGTACGGACGCCAGGGCCCGGAGAGACGCCGTTTCCCACTCAGGGTCACATCATCGGCGCGAGGCGTGATACAGTGTCGTGATGGAATGCAATAATGCCAAAGATTGCGAAGCCGGTGATCATGCCTCTCCTGGGAGAGAGGCGGCCAGGCATCACAGCGACGCTTCGAGCGTCTCGGCACGCGCGCGAATGTACTGAATGGCTAACTTTGCATCTAGGCGCGCGCCGCTCCCAAAAATAACCCCCGGTCAAATGCTGGCGCGGGGTAAAAATAGCGGCGGACGGCCGGCGGCGGCCGACTCAGAGCGACGCTAAGGGCGACTCGCCGGCCAGATGGGCCTGATTATGAGCCGTGCTGCGGCCGCGTCGCTGCCGACGCGGGTAGCTCCGCTGCCGCCGCGCCGCCGCCAATAGATGAATGGGAGACTGCGTCGCCGTGCGGCCGGCTGCCGGGTGTGTGTGAGCCGGAGCTGTGTGACGTGCGTGCCGCCGCCGCGAGACGGCGTGTGACACTATCCGGTCCGCCGTCGGCGTGACGTGTGTGCTGGGAGAGTGTCCGGTGGAGTGAGTGTTGCGTGCGGCGACATGGGGTCGTGTGAGAGCCAGCGCCGCTAGCGGGCGGTGGCATGGAGCGCCCGCACCACTTCTCCTATCTGGACACGTTCCGAGCGGCGGCGGCCGACGTGCAGAGCCAAGCGTCCAGGTGGGACTCCGGGGGCAGTCAGGCGCCAAGGTGCCACACAAGGAGGATGTGGAGGCGGGGTGGTCAGGGCGCGAGAACGGCCCTGACCGAGCTGGCCAGCGGCAGCGGTGGCGGCTCAGACGGAAACGGAAGCCCAAGTGGGGCGCCAGCTGGGATGGTTGATGGCGGCGGGTTGTTGTGGCGTTGGCGTATGTGTGAGAGGTTTAAAAGGCTGAGAGTTGCGAATTGCAGTTGGTTGGTGTGCCTGTTTAGATGTATCGTGTGATTGGGAACGTAATGTGGGCTGAGAAACGATGTATGGTCATGAGGTACCCATGTTTTGATGGCTGTCCACCGATGCCCACGTTCGATGTACTTAAGGCTCTTAATATGACTGTGCGTTGCTTCATTTTCCTTCTACAATAGTAATGCGTATCGTGTGTCCTTTTTTACGTGGGGTAATAAATGTGGAAGTATGCAAGGTCGTTCTATGCTCTCTGCTGATGCAATAACTTCTACACCATGTCTTCTTTCCCCATCGCAACCCAATTTGGTCCCTGTGCCTCGTAGTTAGTAGTGGCTCTGGACGACCTCGGCTAACGCACGTGCATCCCTGTGCCGCAGGTGGTACCGGCTCATCAAGGAGGCGGCCGACTCGTACCAGGGCCTCCTAGTTAGTAGTGGCTCTGGACGACCTCGGCTAACGCACGTGCATCCCTGTGCCGCAGGTGGTACCGGCTCATCAAGGAGGCGGCCGACTCGTACCAGGGCCTCCTAGTTAGTAGTGGCTCTGGACGACCTCGGCTAACGCACGTGCATCCCTGTGCCGCAGATGGTACCGGCTCATCAAGGAGGCGGCCGACTCGTACCAGGGCCTCCTAGTTAGTAGTGGCTCTGGACGACCTCGGCTAACGCACGTGCATCCCTGTGCCGCAGGTGGTACCGGCTCATCAAGGAGGCGGCCGACTCGTACCAGGGCCTCCTAGTTAGTAGTGGCTCTGGACGACCTCGGCTAACGCACGTGCATCCCTGTGCCGCAGATGGTACCGGCTCATCAAGGAGGCGGCCGACTCGTACCAGGGCCTCCTAGTTAGTAGTGGCTCTGGACGACCTCGGCTAACGCACGTGCATCCCTGTGCCGCAGGTGGTACCGGCTCATCAAGGAGGCGGCCGACTCGTACCAGGGCCGCGACGGCAAGGGCCACAAGCGCACCGAGTCGGCGCACACACTCCTGCAGGCGCAGGACTCCAGCGAGGCGCCGGCGCCGACCCCCGCTTCGGCCGACGAGCCGGCCGAGATCCCCTCGACGCCGGCCGGCGCCGAGGCGGCGCTCTCACCCAGCGCTGCCGGCGCCGTCGCCGTCGCCGGCGCCGCCTCGCCCTCCCCGGCGGACGCGTCACCGACGCAGTCTCCGACGGCGCCGCGCAGCCAGCTGACGGCCAAGGCGGCGGCAGGTAGGGAAATGGAGAGCAGCATGGGGATGACGGCAGGTCACACGGCACGGTGGCAGCCGGGGTCAGATCGCATGCCGACTGGGCCGCGGTGAATGCGGGGTGAAACCACCGACACGTGATCACTGGGTCACTTGTTGCACGTGTGGTTTGGGGCATTGACTCAGAATTGGGTTGATGGGGTCGAGAGAGGGTATCCGCTGTGTACATTCGGTAGGGGTCGTGTTACTTCGCACTCTGAGTGCGGGTCATAGACGGTGCACCGCTGGGGTCCGTGGGTTAATCGCACTCTTTATGGGCAGGCACCAATGAGTTACATAGGTGTCGCTCGTGTCGCTCCATCGCTCTCCCGCCTCTCCTCCAAACGCATGCCTGTTTACCTTCACCCTCTGACCCTGGACCAGATCGTCACAGATCGTCAGTCTCCGAGCAGGGACAAAAGCAGACTTTCCAAACGGAGCATCGCTTTCATCTCCAGTTCTCCATCCCGCCATCCGACACATACTCGTCCGTAAACACTCGTATACAAGCGGCTGGTTGCCCTGCTGGCGTAGTTTATCCCGGAGTGGGCAGACGCCCAGGGGAGCGACAGTGAGCGGCCGGGCGGGCAGATGGAGAGATGGGGAGATGTGAGAGAGCACTGGCTATGGTATTGCACTGCATACACTGGTGCACAGGTGGAGCCATGACGAACACTGCCACATCAGTTCGGAAACGGTCAGACCCGTGAAAACAGCTCACAGGAATTATTCGAAACTTTAAACATTCTATTGAAACCGCTTCGTTTGCTTGTGGTTCACAGTATTGCATTAAATATATCCGTGTTCTGGTTTTGATGGCTTGAATGTTATCATTCCAACCCCTGGTGGCAGTGTGAGTTTGTCATGGCACCGCCTGTGTCCCGTGACCGGGTGGCACGTGCTGCACGTCCTTTGGCTAACCTGAGCGCCCGGCCCGTGACAGCGGAGGCCAGCGCGGATGGCGCCGCCTCTCCCGGCGAGAAGCGGCGCATGCAGCGAGTCGAGATGCTCAAGATCGCGGAGTGCACTCAGCTGATCGACCCGGCCGAGGTGGTGGTCTCCCAGGGTGTGGTGCTGTCCGCCGAGCCGGTCCTCACGCCCATAGGTGGGTCCTCAGCACGAGACGGAGACGGACACAGGACGGCAGGGGTGCCACTCGGCTGCATCCTGTGGTGCTGGGGCACTGCCTGCATGCTGTCACGGGTCACCAGACGGGGTTTAGCTCGTTATCACGTGTATTAAGTGGATTACATCGCCACGATCCTCGTATTGTTCGCTGTGGTGTGTGTGTGTGTGTGTGTGTGTGTGTGTGTGTGTGTGTGTGTGTGTGTGTGTGTGTGTGTGTGTGTGTGTGTGTGTGTGTGTGTGTGTGTGTGTGTGTGTGTGTGTGTGTGTGTGTGTGTGTGTGTGTGTGTGTGTGTGTGTGTGTGTGTGTGTGTGTGTGTGTGTGTGTGTGTGTGTGTGTGTGTGTGTGTGTGTGTGTGTGTGTGTGTGTGTGTGTGTGTGTGTGTGTGTGTGTGTGTGTGTGTGTGTGTGTGTGTGTGTGTGTGTGTGTGTGTGTGTGTGTGTGTGTGTGTGTGTGTGTGTGTGTGTGTGTGTGTGTGTGTGTGTGTGTGTGTGTGTGTGTGTGTGTGTGTGTGTGTGTGTGTGTGTGTGTGTGTGTGTGTGTGTGTGTGTGTGTGTGTGTGTGTGTGTGTGTGTGTGTGTGTGTGTGTGTGTGTGTGTGTGTGTGTGTGTGTGTGTGTGTGTGTGTTTGTGTGTTATCACTTGTGTGGTTTTAATGAGTGGCTCGAGCTGTTGTGTTAATCATGTGCGGAATGTCGTGGGTTACTTGACATGTGTGCCCCCGTGTCCGACTGTCCGCTGTGCGAATGGTCTGTCTCGCGGTGCCCATAACTGATGACATGTGGAAGGTGCCGCTGTGTGGCCAGTGAGTGCCGTGCGGCAGGAGTAGGCGGGCTCCTGCTGTCTGGACCGGATAGTCAATCATATCGGGGCCGAGCGGCCGGCATAGCTAACAACCGGTTACTAAATTAGCAATCAATCTGGGTAGTGAACAGGTAATCGGCCCGGCCATCGCGGCATTGTCCATTGCCGTCCAGCAGGCCGGCCGGCGGGCGACTGTCCATCAGGCAGGGCGGTCCTCTCGTCTCCCGAGTCCCGAGTCCCGAGTCCCGAGTCCCGAGTCCCGAGTGGGCGGCCCGTCTGGCCGCTTAGTGGGTGGCCTGCGGGCCCGGGTGCGCCGATAGTCCCTGTAGTAGATAGCAGTCATGGGGGGCGTCTGACGGATAAACAGCGATTTGTCGTGACAGTGTTGCGTCAACGACCGGTCCGTTCGTACAATTCTGAATCACCGAGATCGAGATACGTTTGCCGGTCATCCGTGGCTGCGTTGGGAGGCGAGCTGTAACGCTGACTGCGTCTGACGACTGCGCCTGTGGTCCGGACGGTCCGCGGCCGCCGGCCCTCCCTCCCTCCCTCCGGAGATGGGCCGGTGATAACGGTGACAGGTGATGACGCGGCCGACGGTGGTGATGTCACCACCGTCTCCCCTCCCCCTCAGCCCCCTCAGCCTCCCTCTGCTCAGCCCGGCCTCTCCATCCCCGCCGCCTACGTCACGGCGGGGCGGCGCCGCCTTCACCGCGACCGCTGAGAGCTGATTGCCGAAATCCGAGACTAGACATTTCATAAGACTTTGATATTGGTGGAATGGGACACATATCTCTTGGACCGGTCCTGAAACATATATGAAGGGTCAAAACTAGAATAACTAGAATAGTGTGTGAAAGCAGTTGTCTAGTTAATTACTAGTTGGTTCGTGCTTGCATTTCTGATTGGTTTGTTTACGTCACACCTAGTGCATGTATAAAGCGGAATTTGCATTACAAACTCAGAACTCGAGTCATCTTTGTCAATCCCATATCACTTCATTTGAACTCGTCCAGAAATCGAGATCGAGAATCGAGAATCGAGAAATCGGTTTAGAACATCCTAAAGACGACACCAGAGCGGATTTGAAGCACTGGTTGACCCTGACGGAGCGGCGCCCCCTCCCCACCTCCCTCCCCCTACCCCTCCCTCTCCCTCTCCCTCTCCCTCTCCCTCTCCCTCTCCCTCTCCCTCTCCCTCTCCCTCTCCCTCTCCCTCTCCCTCTCCCTCTCCCTCTCCCTCTCCCTCTCCCTCTCCCCCTCCCTCTCCCTCTCCCTCTCCTATCTATGAGTGGCGGTATTCGCCAGCGTGCCTCACACACTGCTCACGTTCAGAAGGGGCCGGACGACACGGCGGCACTCTGTCTCCGAATATGGTCAGCCGGCCGGCGGCGGCGCGTCCCTGGCCCGGCCGACCCGCCGCCTGCCGACGTGGGCACGGCGACGAGCGAGGCAGAGTGAAGCACGTGTTGGCGACGTGTCACAATGGAGCACGTGCTGACGCGAGGCGGGTGTGCTGGAGGTGCCTGAGGAGGCCGTGTTGCTGCTACTGCGGCTGGCGGCGGCGGGCCTGTCCCCTGTCCAGTTCCGGCTATGATTCAGTGTGCTGTTTGTTCACTGTTCAGTGGCTGGTTGTCGGGCGAATGACTGTCGTCGCGTCTTAATTGATAGAGAGTCATGTCCTAGTTGATAGAAAGTCGCGTCTTAGTTGATAGAGAGTCGTGTCCTAGTTGATAGAGAGTCGCGTCTTAGTTGATAGAGAGTCGTGTCCTAGTTGATAGAGAGTCGCGTCCTAGTTGATAGAGAGTCGCGTCTTAGTTTATAGAGAGTCGTGTCCTAGTTGATAGAGAGTCGTGTCCTAGTTGATAGAGAGTCGTGTCCTAGTTGATAGAGAGTCGTGTCCTAGTTGATAGAGAGTCGCGTCTTAGTTTATAGAGAGTCGTGTCCTAGTTGATAGAGAGTCGTGTCCTAGTTGATAGAGAGTCGTGTCCTAGTTGATAGAGTCGTGTCCTAGTTGATAGAGAGTCGTGTCCTAGTTGATAGAGAGTCGCGTCTTAGTTTATAGAGAGTCGTGTCCTAGTTGATAGAGAGTCGTGTCCTAGTTGATAGAGAGTCGTGTCCTAGTTGATAGAGTCGTGTCTTAGTTTATAGAGAGTCGTGTCCTAGTTGATAGAGAGTCGTGTCTTAGTTTATAGAGAGTCGTGTCCTAGTTGATAGAGAGTCGTGTCCTAGTTAATGAGAGTCGCGTCTTGTTGATCGAAGTCGAGCCGTCGCGTGCGTCGTGTCACCTCTGCAGTCGCGGCGCCCCTGAGCTTAACCATCACCATCAACAGCTGCCAGCCGTCTGCCTGGAATGACCGAGTCAGTGGCGTCCGTGTGTGTGTGTGGGTTCTGTACAAACCATTCGCAGTCGAGCTGCAGTCCGTGTGCCCGTCTTCCGACGTGTGTGCTCCGGTTTCAATCCCTCGCCCCTACATCGACAGTAATTCACTGAGTGACTCGACGTCTATAAGCTCCTGAAGGCCTCCTGGAGGCACTAGTGATGCACCTATGTGGTCTCCTGATCGTTATCCTACCCCAGCAGGATGACCATTACTCTAGCCGCAGCGCTGTGAGAACCAGCACATCTATCGGCTGCTCCCGTGTGTATTGTGCAGAACACATATCGGCTGCTCCCGTGTGTATTGAGCAGAACACATCTATCCGCTGGTCCCGTGTATATTGTGCAGAGCACATCTATCCGCTGCTCCCGTGTGTATTGTGCAGAGCACATCTATCGGCTGCTCCCGTGTATATTGTGCAGAGCACATCTATCCGCTGCTCCCGTGTGTATTGTGCAGAACACATCTATCCGCTGGTCCCGTGTATATTGTGCAGAGCACATCTATCCGCTGCTCCCGTGTATATTGTGCAGAACACATCTATCGGCTGCTCCCGTGTGTATTGTGCAGAACACATATATCCGCTGCTCCCGTGTGTATTGTGCAGAACACATCTAACCCGCCGCTCCCGTGTGTATTGAGCAGAACTCATCTAACCCGCGCGCCCTGTGTCTGCGAGCAGAACGGCTGCGACGGAAGGACGAGCAGGTGCGGCAGACGCTGGCCGAGAAGCAGCAGCTGGTGGCCGACATCCTGCAGATCCCGCGCGACGACTTCGAGCACATCGCCGAGATCGCCGCCGAGTCGGGCGGCGAGAAGGACGCCCGCGAGCTCATACTAAACTCCATACTCAGCGGTCAGTACCATACTAAACTCCGTACTCAGCGGTCAGTACCATACTAAACTCAGTACTCAGCGGTCAGTACCATACTAAACTCCGTACTCAGCGGTCAGTACCATACTAAACTCCGTACTCAGCGGTCAGTACCATACTAAACTCAGTACTCAGCGGTCAGTACCATACTAAACTCCGTACTCAGCGGTCAGTACCATACTAAACTCAGTACTCAGCGGTCAGTACCATACTAAACTCCGTACTCAGCAGTCAGTACCATACTAAACTCCGTACTCAGCGGTCAGTACCATACTAAACTCCGTACTCAGCAGTCAGTTATACTGAACTCAGTACTCAGCGGTCAGTACCATACTAAACTCCGTACTCAGCGGTCAGTACCATACTAAACTCAGTACTCAGCGGTCAGTACCATACTAAACTCAGTACTCAGCGGTCAGTACCATACTAAACTCAGTACTCAGCGGTCAGTACCATACTAAACTCCGTACTCAGCAGTCAGTACCATACTAAACTCCGTACTCAGCAGTCAGTTATACTGAACTCAGTACTCAGCGGTCAGTACCATACTAAACTCCGTACTCAGCGGTCAGTACCATACTAAACTCAGTACTCAGCGGTCAGTACCATACTAAACTCAGTACTCAGCGGTCAGTACCATACTAAACTCCGTACTCAGCGGTCAGTACCATACTAAACTCCGTACTCAGCAGTCAGTTATACTGAACTCAGTACTCAGCGGTCAGTACCATACTAAACTCCGTACTCAGCGGTCAGTACCATACTAAACTCAGTACTCAGCGGTCAGTACCATACTAAACTCAGTACTCAGCGGTCAGTACCATACTAAACTCAGTACTCAGCGGTCAGTACCATACTAAACTCCGTACTCAGCGGTCAGTACCATACTAAACTCCGTACTCAGCAGTCAGTACCATACTAAACTCAGTACTCAGCGGTCAGTACCATACTAAACTCCGTACTCAGCAGTCAGTACCATACTAAACTCCGTACTCAGCGGTCAGTAACATACTAAACTCCATACTCAGCGGTCAGTACCATACTAAACTCAGTACTCAGCGGTCAGTACCATACTAAACTCCGTACTCAGCAGTCAGTACCATACTAAACTCCGTACTCAGCAGTCAGTACCATACTAAACTCAGTACTCAGCGGTCAGTACCATACTAAACTCCGTACTCAGCAGTCAGTACCATACTAAACTCCGTGCTCAGCGGTCAGTACCATACTAAACTCCGTACTCAGCGGTCAGTACCATACTAAACTCCGTACTCAGCAGTCAGTACCATACTAAACTCAGTACTCAGCGGTCAGTACCATACTAAACTCCGTACTCAGCGGTCAGTACCATACTAAACTCCGTACTCAGCAGTCAGTACCATACTAAACTCAGTACTCAGCGGTCAGTACCATACTAAACTCCGTACTCAGCAGTCAGTTATACTGAACTCAGTACTGAATTTCGTGCACAGACGTGAGTTTGCTCTGCTGGCATCCTCAGCAGTGAATGTCACGAGAATAGCAATTACTGTATGCGGAATCCTCTACTGAACTCTGTACTTGGCGGTGAGCCTCATGGTGTACTGAACAATGGCGTGCATGTGCATTGTGCAATGTGCATGCATCCTTGTGTATGCTTGCACTGTTGCAAAAGTGTGTCATGTTAGTGAATTGCCTTTGTGTGTGTACTTATCATGCTGCCATTTGGTCAGCATATTGACGCTGCTTCCTGTGCTGTTTCAGTGGACCGTAACATGTCCATAATCAACGAGACGCTGAAGGTGACGGAGGGCGACATCGTGAGCAGCACGTGCACGCCGGGCCCGCCCGAGTCTCCCGGGGCGGGGGCGGGGGCGGCGGAGGGCGGTCACCGGCGGCCGGTCAGTCCGCGGCCGCGCCGCACCGACCGGAGTCACATGGCCGCCATCCACCAACTGCTGCAGGTCAACAGCCAGCTGAGCGCCACCCTCACCACCCTCCTGGTGAGTTACTCTCACACCCAGCTCACATCACACGGCCAGCTGAGCGCCACCCTCACCACCCTCCTGGTGAGTTACTCTCACACCCAGCTCACATCACACGGCCAGCTGAGCGCCACCCTCACCACCCTCCTGGTGAGTTACTCTCACACCCAGCTCACATCACACGGCCAGCTGAGCGCCACCCTCACCACCCTCCTGGTGAGTTACTCTCACACCCAGCTCACATCACACGGCCAGCTGAGCGCCACCCTCACCACCCTCCTGGTGAGTTACTCTCACACCCAGCTCACATCACACGGCCAGCTGAGCGCCACCCTCACCACCCTCCTGGTGAGTTACTCTCACACCCAGCTCACATCACACGGTCAGCTGAGCGCCACCCTCACCACCCTCCTGGTGAGTTACTCTCACACCCAGCTCACATCACACGGCCAGGTGAGCGCCACCCTCACCACCCTCCTGGTGAGTTACTCTCACACCCAGCTCACATCACACGGCCAGCTGAGCGCCACCCTCACCACCCTCCTGGTGAGTTACTCTCACACCCAGCTCACATCACACGGCCAGCTGAGCGCCACCCTCACCACCCTCCTGGTGAGTTACTCTCACACCCAGCTCACATCACACGGTCAGCTGAGCGCCACCCTCACCACCCTCCTGGTGAGTTACTCTCACACCCAGCTCACATCACACGGCCAGCTGAGCGCCACCCTCACCACCCTCCTGGTGAGTTACTCTCACACCCAGCTCACATCACACGGCCAGCTGAGCGCCACCCTCACCACCCTCCTGGTGAGTTACTCTCACACCCAGCTCACATCACACGGTCAGCTGAGCGCCACCCTCACCACCCTCCTGGTGCGTTACTCTCACACCCAGCTCACATCACACGGTCAGCTGAGCGCCACCCTCACCACCCTCCTGGTGAGTTACTTACCCCTGGATTCTCGCATCCAGCTCACCCATTCTCCCCTCTCACACTCCGCTCAGTCTCTTTCTCACCTCGTGGCCCCACATTCCTGCTATGGTATCGATCATCAAAGTTTTTAAAATTATGACACACACGCCTCACCACACTAAAGAACATTCGAAGAGGAGGGCCGGTACTGAGGATCGAAAAGAGGAGGATCGGTACTGAGGATCGAAAAGAGGAGGATCGGTACTGAGGATCGAAAAGAGGAGGATCGGTACTGAGGATCGAAAAGAGGAGGGCCGGTACTGAAGATCGAAAAGAGGAGGGCCGGTATTGAGGATCGAAATATGCTCACTCTACCAACCATCTATGGAATAAGGCGTTTAGCGACCGAATGTTCACAGCGGTACGCCCGCTCGTCGGCCGGCGTGTTTGACCTCAGCGTGGTTGATGGTGTTTGGCCTTGGCCGGGAATGTGCTGCCGTTCCGCGTTGGCTTCACGGAGCGTGGCTCGGCTCAGAGGGGCTTTGATTCCACGGAGATGTGCTGAGTTCCATGGCAGCAGCCGCTGGGATCGAAGGATGCCGGTTATTGAAGCTGCCAGAGATTAGCATGCTCTCATGACTTGTTGGCCAGCTGTGAAGGGCACATACCTCAGGGTTGAATGTCTCTTGACGGTCCCGTTTGACTCCTGGTCAGCCGTGCTGTTCCTCCCGCCTCCACCACCACTGACTCGCCCCACCTGCTCTCAGGGCGTGATGACGGAGCGGGACGAGGAGCGGGAGCGGATGCGGAAAGAGCTGCGCTACTCGCACGAGCGCATCCACCAGCTGCACCGCGAGTCGGTCGGCGGCAGCGGCGCGCTGGCCGCGCAGGCGCCGCATACGCCGTCCACGCCGTCGCCGGCCCCGCTGGCGGCGCCCGAGACGGACACCAGCCGGCCGCACAGCTTCGTCTCGGTGGCCAGCTCGAGCGACGCGCCGGCCGCCAGCGGAGCAGGCGACGGCCCGGCGGAGCACGCCGAGACAGATGACGAAAGTGAGTGGATGGTGGCAGAAGGGGATTGAGAGGCGGAGACGAGCGGGCGTAGAATTTGGATGTTTCCGTGGTGAAGTTGGACATTGTTTTGGGGAGATGGGGTGTTGATAGTGGTTGGAGGCTGAGCTCAAAGTGTAATAGCACGAATGTTGGCTTTTTATCACGGTTTCACAATGACTAGGTCAGTAATCTGATAAACCCCAAATGGTCATGTATTTGGAGCAGCGCCCTAACTGCCTAAATCCATACCATAATTATGATCACTTGCTTGCGATCACTTGCATATGCATATGCATATGATCACTTGCAAGTGAGTCTTGCAGGCCGGCCGCTGCTGGTTACTGTCACTGGTACTGTGGCTGGTTACTGTCACTGGTACTGTGGCTGGTTACTGTCACTGGTACTGTGGCTGGTTACTATCACTGGTTACTGTCACTGGTACTGTGGCTGGTTACTGTCACTGGTACTGTGGATGGTTACTGTCACTGGTACTGTGGCTGGTTACTGTCACTGGTACTGTGGCTGGTTACTGGTACTGTGGCTGGTACTGTGGCTGGTACTGTGGCTGGTTAATATCACTGGTTACTGTCACTGGTACTGTGGCTGGTTACTGTCACTGGTAATGTGGCTGGTTACTGTCACTGGTACTGTGACTGGTTACTGTCGCTGGTTACTGTCGCTGGTAATGTGATTGGTAATGTGACTGGTACTGTCACTGGTTACTGTGACTGGTACTGTGGCTGGTTCCTGTGGCTGGTTACTGGCACTGGTACTGTCACTGGTAATGTGACTGGTACTGTCACTGGTTACTGTGACTGGTACTGTGGCTGGTTGATGTGACTGGCAATGTGACTGGTTACTGTGGCTGGTTTACTGCCACTGGTAATGTGACTGGTATTGTCACTGGTTACTGTCACTGGTACTGTGGCTGGTTACTGGCACTGGTACTGGCACTGGTACTGTCACTGGTACTGTCACTGGTACTGTCACTGGTTACTGTGGCTGGTTACTGGCACTGGTAATGTGACTGGTAATGTGACTGGTACTGTCACTGGTTCCTGTGACTGGTACTGTGGCTGGGTGCTGGTGACTTGGCTGACCGTGTCCCTGTACGTGTGTCGGCAGGCTCGCGATCGCGGCCCGACACCGGCTCCCAGGAGAGCGGCGACCCCGCCTCCCAGGAGAGCGGCGACCCCGCCTCGGACACGCTGGAAGAGTCCACTCACGAGGTACCTGTCACCTAGTGCCACGCCGGCCGGCCGCCGCGCGCCGCCAGCCGCCTCCAGCGCGCTGTGTGTCTCAGTCTGTCTGTCTATCTGTGGGAGGGACGCAGCACGACCGTCAGTCTGTCAGTCTGTGTGTGTGGCTCAGTCTGTCTGTCTCTGTCTGTCTGTCTGTCTGTCTGTCTGGCTGGCTGGCTGGCTGGCTGGCTGGCTGGCTGGCTGGCTGGCTGGCTGGCTGGCTGGCTGGCTGGCTGGCTGGCTGGCTGGCTGGCTGGCTGGCTGGCTGGCTGGCTGGCTGGCTGGCTGGCTGGCTGGCTGTCTGTCTGTCTGTCTGTCTGTCTGTCTGTCTGTCTGTCTGTCTGTCTGTGGGAGGGACGCAGCACGACCGTCAGTCTGTGTGTGTGTCACGGTGTCTGACTGCGTGTGAACGCTATGTATGTATGTGACTCGGTGCGCGTCTCGTTACAGACGGAGACGTTTGACTCGGCCTCGTCCGGTAGCGCGTGTCTGACGTTCGAGTCGGCCGCCGATCACACGTGAGGAGCGCCCGCGCGCGGTGCCGGGCCGCGAGACGCCGCATACCGCCGCCGCTGTCGCTGCTGCCGCTGCCGCTGCCGACTTGTACAGGTGCCAAGATCGCTACTCCGAGTGCCGTGTGTATATAGGATAATTATATTCTATCGAGAGAGCTGCGTATTGTGTAACAACTTAAGTATACCAAATTTGTTATTGTTATTTTTGAAGAATTCCACTGGTGTGCGCGTCGCTCCTGACATCGGTCGCTTGAGCTTACGTTGGAGAGGTGGGCGAACGCGCGGCGCGAGTCAGCCACTGCTGAGATGGGCCTGTCAAAGAGCGGCGCGGCACGGTCGCCTGGCGCGCGCGCAGTTTAAGTTTGTCTGGGTGCGCGGCGCGGCGCGGCCAGTCGGGAGGACGGGCAGCGCCCGGCCCCGGCCCGGCGTCCAGCGCCCGGGGGCTTCATGTCTCTCCTGTTGACCAAGATTAGGACGGGCTGGTACCGTAATCTTTGTGACGCGACGCCGCCGCCGCCGCGCCGCCAGCGACGGAGGAAGAGAGCGGAGGAGAGCGACCGATGTGTATGTACCCGTGCACAAACGCCTGCTGCGATTTAGTACTGTACCTATTTGTTCTGTCACTGAGACCATTTATATACCACTGCGTCGCCAACCAGTTAAGATAAACGACTGATTCGAGATGCGAGTGTTTTTGTGTGTCCGAGTGAGGCAGATGTGTTTCTGAGCGAGGTGAGATGCAAAGGTGGAGAGATGGAGAGATGCAAAACGAGCCGGCGGATGGCACAACACGAACCTTAGGTCCTAGGATCCGGCAGCCCGGAGCGGCGCAGCTTCGCCAGCAAACCCGAGACGGCATTTCCACATTCCTCGTATATTTTTGTAGTGTGGCGCGGGCCAACAAAAACACGGTACACACACACAGCATCGCGGGATGTCGCAGCGTTCGGCCAACCCTGACCCGCCCCCGATCGAACGAACAGCGACGCTGACAGGACGCCGGAAATACGGCCACTTGGCTGGAAGTCGCCCGCCGCCGAACGAGGCCTCGAACTGCGCGGAATGCGAGGCAACGATGGTTCCGAGCAGTTCGCAGCAGTGGCGACGCGCCATCACGGTCGTGTTATTCTGGTGTTTCACGGCGCACTCGCCAAATGTAAGCGGGTCAAACGGGGACAGGGCCGCGCATTAGAGTCAGGCAGGGAAATGTGGCTGTTTTGTGCCAGTTTCGAGCGCGTCCAGCTGACCGCACCCCGACCTCCAACCCAACCCGACACCTCACCACCCCAACCCTGACCCACCTCATCACACGAACCTGGCAACCGCTGCCGCCAGGGCCATCACTGTCACCACGGCGGCGCCGCCGCCCCCCGCCCCCGCCCCCGCCCCCGCCCCGGAGCTGGTCCAACCCTGGCCGGGCAGCGTCCGCTCGCCCCAGGCGTCCCACACGCCGTCGGCCTTGATATAGCGCTGCACGCACTGGCTCACCACGGACAGCGGCCCTGCGCAATCCAGCACCACCTTGTGGAAGACGCGCTTGTCGAACCTCTCTCCCAGCGCCGTCTCGGCCTCCTTGCGCAGCTCCTTTAGCCGCAGCTCGCCAATCTTGTAGGCGGTGGCCTGGCCGGGCCACGTGATGTAGCGACGCACCTCACCCTGCGTGGAGAGAGAGGTGGAGTCAGGGGCGCTCTGTGCGATCAGGGGAACGGAACAAGAAGACATGACCTGACCTCGCCCTGTGTGGAGAGAGAGAGAGGGGGGGGGGAACGGAACAAGAAGATATGGCCTGACCTCGCCCTGTGTGGAGAGAGAGAGAGAGGGGAGAACGGAACAAGAAGATATGACCTGACCTCGCCCTGTGTGGAGAGAGAGGGGGGGGGGGGGGAACGGAACAAGAAGATATGACCTGACCTCCCCCTGTGTGGAGAGAGAGAGAGAGAGAGAGAGGGGGGACGGAACAAGAAGAATGACCTGACCTCGCCCTGTGTGGAGAGAGAGAGAGAGGGGGGACGGAACAAGAAGATGTGACCTGACCTCGCCCTGTGTGGAGAGAGAGAGGGGGGAACGGAACAAGAAGATATGACCTGACCTCGCCCTGTGTGGAGAGAGAGAGAGGGGGGAACGGAACAAGAAGATATGACCTGACCTCGCCCTGTGTGGAGAGAGAGAGAGGGGGGGACGGAACAAGAAGATATGACCTGACCTCGCCCTGTGTGGAGAGAGAGAGGGGGGGGGGGAACGGAACAAGAAGATATGACCTGACCTCGCCCTGTGTGGAGAGAGAGAGAGAGGGGGGGAACGGAACAAGAAGATATGACCTGACCTCGCCCTGTGTGGAGAGAGAGAGAGAGGGGGGGGAACGGAACAAGAAGATATGACCTGACCTCGCCCTGTGTGGAGAGAGAGATAGGGGGGGGACGGAACAAGAAGATATGACCTGACCTCGCCCTGTGTGGAGAGAGAGAGGGGGGAACGAAACAAGAAGATATGACCTGACCTCGCCCTGTGTGGAGAGAGAGGGGGGGGGACGGAACAAGAAGATATGACCTGACCTCGCCCTGTGTGGAGAGAGAGAGAGGGGGGGACGGAACAAGAAGATATGACCTGACCTCGCCCTGTGTGGAGAGAGAGAGAGGGGGGGACGGAACAAGAAGATATGACCTGACCTGGCCCTGTGTGGAGAGAGAGAGGGGGGGGGGGAACGGAACAAGAAGATATGACCTGACCTCGCCCTGTGTGGAGAGAGAGAGAGAGAGAGGGGGTGGGGGGAACGGAACAAGAAGATATGACCTGACCTCGCCCTGTGTGGAGAGAGAGAGAGGGGGGAACGGAACAAGAAGATATGACCTGACCTGGCCCTGTGTGGAGAGAGAGAGAGGGGGGACGGAACAAGAAGATATGACCTGACCTCGCCCTGTGTGGAGAGAGAGAGAGAGAGAGAGAGAGAGAGAGAGAGAGAGAGAGAGAGAGAGAGAGAGAGAGAGAGGGTGGGGGAACGGAACAAGAAGATATGACCTGACCTCGCCCTGTGTGGAGAGAGAGAGGGGGGGGGGGAACGGAACAAGAAGATATGACCTGACCTCGCCCTGTGTGGAGAGAGAGAGAGGGGGGGACGGAACAAGAAGATATGGCCTGACCTCGCCCTGTGTGGAGAGAGAGAGAGAGGGGGGAACGGAACAAGAAGATATGACCTGACCTCGCCCTGTGTGGAGAGAGAGGGGGGGAACGGAACAAGAAGATATGACCTGACCTCGCCCTGTGTGGAGAGAGAGAGGGGGGACGGAACAAGAAGATATGACCTGACCTCGCCCTGTGTGGAGAGAGAGAGAGAGAGGGGGGGGACGGAACAAGAAGATATGACCTGACCTCACCCTGCGTGGAAAGAGAGAGGTGGAGCCAGGGGCGCTCTGTGCGATCAGGGGAACGGAACAAGAAGATATGACCTGACCTCGCCCTGCGCGGAGAGCAGGTGGATCCAGGGCAGCGGGTAACGGTGGGGTCACTCCGGGGCAACCGGGGGTAACAGGAAACAGGCTGACATGACTGGTCTTGAGATAAACACCAGAAAATAAAAACACTTTCGGTGGATGGAGGGTAAGTGACAATCTCGTAGCTCAGTTGGTTAGAGCGTTCGCCGACTCCTCCCTGCCCTGGCACAGCGCGGTGGGTGAGGGTTCGCGTCCCGACTCGTGCAGACTATTTCCTCTTGAATGAATGGCATGACCTGCGGTCGGTGGCTGCGGCCGCGGACTGTGCGATGATTTACGGAACGTGAATGTTTACCCCTCGCCCTACGGGGGGGCCTGACAGCCCCCCTCCTGAGTTTTTTCTTGAATAACTTTTGACACATGGGGTGCATGTTGCTGAAATTTTTGGTAGCTGAGTTTACAACAATTATACGTAGGCTCTAAAAATATATTTGAAATTGGTTGGGTATTTTGGGAGATAATAATGTTTTGATGACGTCATGTTGGTAAAAAAAAAGATAAATATTTGAAAAATCGTAGAAACAGAGTTTTAAAGCAAATTGCAAACTCAATTCACCAAAGATACAAAATGGCATTCTCTTTAAAATGGCAATCTCGGATTTGCAAAATTTTGGGTTTTTGACCCCTATTTTTTTTTACTTATTTTTTTTGGGAAAAATCCCCACAAAATCAAAATTTTCAAAGATATTAGAAAAACCGGAATATATGTGAGAGAACTGAGTATGGACCATACTCATACCAAATTTCAAAGCAATATCTCCATTATTGACTGAGTGATGGCTTGCTAAGTGTAAGAAACTGATGACGTCATTTGTTTTAATAACTTTTTTTACCTTTTTGGACAAGATACGAACAAATAATTACTTTTTTGTATTTCTGAGCCAAAACTGGTCTAGGAACATGCCTTTTTATTTGCATTTATCAATTTCTCATTTTGAGGTTTTCTGAAGAGCAAAATCGCTGTTCTGGACGTGGTAAATCCGAGGTCATTCACTTGACCTGGAAGGTCACCCGTTGACCTGAAACCTAAAAATCGCACACTGTTAGATTCCTCCCATGACAGGCAACATGCTGGTTCTTACCGCATTGCTCTAAGTTGCTTGGTTTGGAAGTTAACAGGGGGGCCTGTCAGCCCCCCCCCCCCCCCGTAGGGCGAAGGTGAAAAAAGCTCCCGTAGGGCGAGGGCTAAGTTCCGCCGCTGATTGTAAATTCGATCGGATTTTAAGAGTCTGGGTCCACGCATCAAGCTCTGCTAGCGAGGGCTCCGATCCCAGAAACTTATCCAACGAAAAGGTTCCGGCAGAAGTTACAAACGTAGATACAAAACTGAAAACATCACCGTAAATAACTGTAGGCACACTGAAAATAAATGTCAAGACTCAGACAACTGATAAAATCAGACAGCAGTCCGTCTCCCCTCGAAGTAAGAACGGTCGCATAATCAGTCTACCCTGAGAAACGTGCCCCACAGCTGTACCATCCTGAATGCACTGGGAGAAATCACTACACCTCCTCGGCATCCGCTGCTCCGCTCCTCAATTACGGGAACAAGCTCGACCCGAGCTGAACCAGCCCTCAACAGCTGACCTGGGCCGCGTCCGCCAATTGATCACTGTTTCGTAAAAACAACCACCCGAACAGCGCGACACGACGCGCAGATCACAATTCAGTCCCTCACAGCAGCTGTGGCGGGCGGCGGTGTCTGGATCTGGACCACCGGGCTGATATCGGGGTCACGGCAGCTGCCGGCGGAGAGAAGCCGGTCCAGCCAGGGCAGCAGGCGGGACTGGACCGGGCTGATATCGGGTCACGGCAGCTGCCGGCGGAGAGAAGCCGGTCCAGCCAGGGCAGCAGGCGGGACTGGACCGGGCTGATATCGGGGTCACGGCAGCTGCCGGCGGAGAGAAGCCGGTCCAGCCAGGGCAGCAGGCGGGACTGGACCGGGGAGATATCGGGTCACGGCAGCTGCCGGTCCAGCCAGGGCAGCAGGCGGGACTGGACCGGGGTGATATCGGGTCACGGCAGCTGCCGGTCCAGCCAGGGCAGCAGGCAGGACTGGACCGGGGTGATATCGGGGTCACGGCAGCTGCCGGCGGAGAGAAGCCGGTCCAGCCAGGGCGGCAGGCGGGACTGGACCGGGGTGCAGCAGGACTGGACCGGGGTGATGTCGGGGTCACGGCAGCTGCCGGCGGAGAGAAGCCGGTCCAGCCAGGGCAGTAGGCGGGACTGGACAGGGGTGCAGTAGGACAGGACCGGGGTGATATCGGGGTCACGGCAGCTGCCGGCGGAGAGAAGCCGGTCCAGCCAGGGCGGCAGGCGGGACTGGACCGGGGTGATATCGGGGTCACGGCAGCTGCCGGCGGAGAGAAGCCGGTCCAGCCAGGGCGGCAGGCGGGACTGGACCGGGGTGATATCGGGGTCACGGCAGCTGCCGGCGGAGAGAAGCCGGCCCAGCCAGGGCAGCCGCAGGCGGGACTGGGAGCGGGCCAGCGGCCGGCGCAGGGACAGCCACGCGCTCTGCCAGCCGCGCCACCGACGCAGAAAGACTCCAACATGTGCCGCGGGACGGTTCGGACCCAAAGGGCGGCCGCGTGAGTCAAGGGGGTCCAGGGGTCCACGCTCAGGGGCCCAGACGGTTGGTTAAGACATGACAGTGAACGCGCCACCGACAGGATAGTGACCTGCGCGGCACCGAGGTGGCGGTGTTGGTTGGAGCTCTCACCTCGATCTGCACACGGGAGGACGCCGTGTGTTTGAACATGTAATCCACCGCCATCTCTTGGGTCCAGTTGAAGGCGTGGATTCCGGTGTCGACCACCAGGCGGCAGGCGCGAAATATCTCCTGGCTGTAGCGGCCGTACCTGCGGTGAATATAAAACGTCAACGTCAGCAGAGACCAACATGTGATAACCATCGGAGGGACTCAAAATGGACCAAATGTGTGTCAAAGTGGGCGTTCTGCTATGCAAAACTTGTCTCAGCTTGCAAAGATTGTATAAGTGAGCCACACTGCAGGTTCACTCACCCTGTCAGATCGCTTCAAGTCGGCTTGGCTCCTGACTGGGTCAGGACAAGGGTGGCTCAGGGCCGGGACTGGTCCCCGTACACTGTACACTGTGTACTGACCTGTCGATGGGGTCGTCGTAGAGCCCCATCTCGTGTCCGAGGTACTCGGAGTACAGTCCCCAGCCCTCGACGATGGCCGAGCTCAGCGGGAAGCCGGACGGCGCCTCCGAATAGGACGGCCCGTCGTTACCGGCGCGACGGAAGTCCGGCAGTCCTGCGACGGCACGGCCGGTCACACCGGGGTCAGGGCAGGTCAGAGACAGGTCATGGTCACACCGGGGTCAGGGCAGGTCAGAGACAGGTCATGGTCACAGCGGGGTCAGGTCAGGTCAGAGACAGGTCATGGTCACACCGGGGTCAGGGCAGGTCAGAGACAGGTCATGGTCACACCGGGGTCAGGGCAGGTCAGAGACAGGTCATGGTCACACCGAGGTCAGGTCAGGTCAGAGACAGGTCATGGTCAGGCCGGGGTCAGGGCAGGTCAGAGACAGGTCATGGTCAGACCGAGGTCAGGTCAGGTCAGAGACAGGTCATGGTCACACCGGGGTCAGGGCAGGTCAGAGATAGGTCATGGTCACACCGGGGTCAGGGCAGGTCGGAGACAGGTCATGGTCACACCGGGGTCAGGGCAGGTCAGAGACAGGTCATGGTCACACCGGGGTCGGGGCAGGTCAGAGACAGGTCATGGTCACACCGAGGTCAGGTCAGGTCAGAGACAGGTCATGGTCAGGCCGGGGTCAGGGCAGGTCAGAGACAGGTCATGGTCTGACTGAGGTCAGGTCAGAGACAGGTCATGGTCAGGCCGGGGTCAGGGAAGGTCAGAGACAGGTCATGGTCAGACCGAGGTCAGGTCAGAGACAGGTCATGGTCACACCGGGGTCAGGGCGGGTCAGAGACAGGTCATGGTCAGACCGAGGTCGGATCAGAATCACGGCAGTGTCAGGTGCAGGTCAGGGTCAAATCGAGGCCAGGCCAAACTTGTCAGTTGTCTGGGTCAGACCGAGGTCAAGTCAGGTCAGACGCAGGTCAGGGTCAGACAGTCCTGCGGCGGAAGGCCGGGTCAGAATGAGGTTAAGTCAGGTCCCGACCGAGGTCAAACCGAGGTCGGGGCAGGCCAGGTGTAGGCAAGGGCGAAGCCAGCATTTTTCGGACAGGTGCATCCGGTCGGGGGGCCCGTCACAGGGAGGGGGGGGGGGCAGTCCCCATAAATATCCGAAACGGCATTTGGGCCCATTCCAGGCCTGAGAGGGCCATAGGCGTACCCAGGATTTTGCCAAGGTAGTACCCGCAGCCAGTTTTATGGGCCCCCGGCGCGTCAGGACCCCTTTCCAAAACTGAAGGACCTTTTACCCCTACCCCAGCGAAACAAATGTTGTTGTGCTGGGGGTTGGGTAAATAATGAAAATGCGTTGTTGAGCGCGGGGGTAAATAATGTAAATACAAAGTTAATCTCAGATTCGACATGTTTTTAAGTCGTGATTTGAAGGAAGGGAAAGTATCCTGAAGGTTGAAACGGTTCTTGTCTAGCTTAAAAGAGACCTCTATGCACGGGTGGAGTTCCCTATTCATATGGTATGGCCACTGCCCCACCCACTTTGTGTTTTGCCCCACTAACTCTTGTCCGATTTGGAGGTCATCCGGCATTAAAATGGTGATTTTCAACTCAACCAAGCAAAACAACCAAGCAAAATTACATTTTGTCCCACCAACTTTCTTGCAAAAGCTCGACCCATGCCTCTATGGGTCTGTTGGGCCCACCGGCCCCCATCAGGGCGCCTGAGGGCCCCATCAGGCCGACTGAGGGCCCCTTCAGGCCGACTGAGCCCCCCCCCCCCCCCCACGGGTCGACCGATCGTCCTTCAGATCGACCGAGGGTACGTCTGGCCAGATAAGGGCCCCTAGGACCGCTTAGGGCCCCTTAGACAAAAATAAAATGGGCCCCTCAGCTCAAGGGGGTATCCGCGGGTGTCCAGGGTACCCTCTTGGATACGCCCTTGGAGAGGGCCCATGCCAGGTCTGAGAGGGCCCATTACAGGCCTGAGAGGGCCCTCGAAAGGGTTCTTCCTCCTTATCATAGGGCTCTCTGACAGACTAGGAGGGTCCTTGTATTGTGTGAGAGGGCTTTGGACCCGCTTCTCTCATGGTATTTTACATCAACATAAAATGACGGCCGCCAGGCCGTGTGGTTGCAGCCGGGCATAGGGGGCCCGGCAAAATCTCTCGGGTGCAGGAGCACCATTTGCACCCCCCCCCCCCCTGGCTACGCCTCTGGGTGAAGGTCACGTTGTTGTTGTTACGGGCCAGGCAGCATATCCTCTTGGGACCAAGGCGCTAATTGTCTTGTGTCTAGTCTTGAGTCGTTAGTTTGTCAAGTCGTCTCGACACGCGCGACATCCGCCGTCGGTGACGAATGTCACACGAGTGTGTAGACCGGACCGGACCTATCTGCCCTGGTCACGGTCAGGACAGATAGGTCACGGTCAGGACAGATAGGTCCGGTCAGGGCAGATAGGTCCGGCCAGGGTAGATAGGTCCGGTCAGGACAGATAGGTCCGGTCAGGACAGATAGGTCCGGTCAGGACAGATAGGTCCGGTCAGGACAGATAGGTCCGGTCAGGGCAGATAGGTCCGGCCAGGGCAGATAGGTCCGGTCAGGACAGATAGGTCCGGTCAGGGCAGATAGATCCGGTCAGGACAGATAGGTCCGGTCAGGACAGATAGGTCCGGCCAGGACAGATAGGTCCGGTCAGGGCAGATAGGTCCGGTCAGGGCAGATAGGTCCGGTCAGGGCAGATAGGTCCGGTCAGGACAGATAGGTCCGGCCAGGACAGATAGGTCCGGCCAGGGCAGATAGGTCCGGTCAGGACAGATAGGTCCGGCCAGGGCAGATAGGTCCGGCCAGGACAGATAGGTCCGGTCAGGACAGATAGGTCCGGTCAGGACAGATAGGTCCGGCCAGGGCAGATAGGTCCGGTCAGGACAGATAGGTCCGGCCAGGGCAGATAGGTCCGGTCAGGACAGATAGGTCCGGTCAGGCCAATAGGTCAGGGTAGGTCAGCTGAGTCAGTGAGTTTAAGTTATCCTGTCTGGTGCTGTTAGTCTGAGGCTGCATGAGTGAAGGACAATGAGGGAAGAAGAAACATAGCGCAAACATTCAGTGGAAAAGACTGTGGGGGCCTCCAGGTGCTTATTTTCGAGGTGACATCATAGCTGTACCGCACGCCGGTCTTCAGCTCTTTTTTGTACGCGACACCACGATGAGCGTCACCAAAAACAACACCCCGTTCTTACATGCGCGGGACACGTTACCGTTAGTTTCAATGACGCAAGTTTGCGATGACCGCAGTCCGCAAACCGACTGTGGATGCTGAATGCTAACATCCAGTAGTCAGTGTATATGTGCGCCGTTTGACGATCCTGCCTGGCCTGTCTCCCGGCGGTGACAGTCTGCCGGCCGCCAGCAGACAGGCGCTAGTTACCTTTCTTCTCCACCAGGTATGAGAAGTAGTAGTGATGTCCCGGGTTGGACTCGTGGGCCGAAAGCGCTGTCATCTCGTACTTAGGTCTGAAACGGACAGAGCAGCGCTGTTAGGATCACCAATATCACCAGTACCAGTGATCACCACCGGCGTCAGGTCGCACGGGGCCAAATCAGCATACACATTACACAGGCCACTCAAATTCCAACTGGCTCCACAGAGTATATTCCGTTCGAATAGGTCAGATCCGCACGAGGGCATACCCACTACCCAGTCCACTAATGTTCGAACTGGGACAGGAGAGTATAACCACCCACTAAGGTCCGAACTGGTCAAACCGATGATATCCCAGCTACTAAGTCCACACAGGCGGTGCATGCGAAGCAAGCAGCGCGCAATGTTTGGGAGTTTGCCGCTATAGAGTCTAGCTTACATCAAATTCCAGTCATATGGTGCGTGGAATTTGGCACGAGCGCTACGGAACCCGCCCCAACTCACTGTTTATCAAATATGTACTTGTTGATCTTGAACTTTCCCGGCCGGGACCCGTCGAATGCGGGAACATTGTATGACGCGGAGATGCCGTCCTTCTGGTTGTCCGGTAGCACGTCCACACTGGAAAACACCAACAGGAACAGCGCGTCCGTCAACACCGAGAAACTGCAGCAGACGCCACACGTCAACACTGACACCAACAGGCACAGCGAGTCCGTCAACACCGAGAAACTGCAGCAGACGCCACACGTCAACACTGACACCAACAGGAACAGCGCGTCCGTCAACACCGAGAAACTGCAGCAGATGCCACACGTCAACACTGACACCAACAGGAACAGCGCGTCCGTCAACACCGAGAAACTGCAGCAGACGCCACACGTCAACACTGACACCAACAGGCACAGCGCGTCCGTCAACACCGAGAAACTGCAGCAGACGCCACACGTCAACACTGACACCAACAGGCACAGCGCGTCCGTCAACACCGAGAAACTGCAGCAGACGCCACACGTCAACACTGACACCAACAGGCACAGCGCGTCCGTCAACACCGAGAAACTGCAGCAGACGCCACACGTCACACTGACACCAACAGGAACAGCGCGTCCGTCAACACCGAGAAACTGCAGCAGACGCCACACGTCAACACTGACATCAACAGGCACAGCGCGTCCGTCAACACCGATAAACTGCAGCAGACGCCACACGTTAACACTGACACCAACAGGCACAGAGCGTCCGTCAACACCGAGAAACTGCAGCAGACGCCACACGTCCACACTGACACCAACAGGAACAGCGCGTTCGTCAACACCGAGAAACTGCAGCAGACGCCACACGTCAACACTGACACCAACAGGCACAGCGCGTCCGTCAACACCGAGAAACTGCAGCAGACGCCACACGTAAACACTGACACCAACAGGCACAGCGCGTCCGTCAACACCGAGAAACTGCAGCAGACGCCACACGTCAATACTGACACCAGCAGGAACAGCGCGTCCGTCAACACCGAGAAACTGCAGCAGACGCCACACGTCCACACTGACACCAACAGGCACAGCGCGTCCGTCAACACCGAGAAACTGCAGCAGACGCCACACGTCAACACTGACACCAACAGGCACAGCGCGTCCGTCAACACCGAGAAACTGCAGCAGACGCCACACGTCAATACTGACACCAACAGGAACAGCGCGTCCGTCAACACCGAGAAACTGCAGCAGACGCCACACGTCCACACTGACACCAACAGGCACAGCGCGTCCGTCAACACCGAGAAACTGCAGCAGACGCCACACGTCAATACTGACACGAACAGGAACAGCGCGTCCGTCAACACCGAGAAACTGCAGCAGACGCCACACGTAAACACTGACACCAACAGGCACAGCGCGTCCGTCAACACCGAGAAACTGCAGCAGACGCCACACGTCCACACTGACACCAACAGGCACAGCGCGTCCGTCAACACCGAGAAACTGCAGCAGACGCCACACGTCAATACTGACACGAACAGGAACAGCGCGTCCGTCAACACCGAGAAACTGCAGCAGACGCCACACGTCAACACTGACACCAACAGGAACAACACGACGACACGTCACTGGAACAACACGATGACACGACACTGGAAGGCGGGATGACACGACACTGGAAGGCGGGAGGACACGACACTGGAAGGCGAGATGACACGACACTGGAAGGCGCGATGACACGACACTGGAAGGCGAGATGACACGACACTGGAAGACGGGATGACACGACACTGGAAGGCGGGATGACACGACACTGGAAGGCGCGATGACACGACACTGGAAGGCGGGATGACACGACACTAGAAGGCGAGATGACACGACACTGGAAGGCGGGATGACACGACACTGGAAGGCGGGATGACACGACATTGGAAGGCGCGATGACACGACACTGGAAGGCGGGACGACAACACTGGAAGGCGCGACGACACGACACTGGAAGGCGGGATGACACGACACTGGAAGGCGGGATGACACGACACTAGAAGGCGAGATGAAACGACACTGGAAGGCGGGACGACAACACTGGAAGGCGCGATGACAGTTTGAAGACGTCAGCGCTGGAAAACAGTTGCAATCGTTTCAGTCTCAGCGTTGGAAAATCGTGTAGAGTTAAACGCTTCAGCGATGGAAAGCATCCAGTTATAGTTTGTAGACCGCCTGGCGCTGGAAAGTGAAGGCGACAGTTACGCCGGCCGGAGCCATGATGCCGACCCTAACGCTGACCGACAGTACGCCCACATCACAGCTGATATTAACACTAACAGCGACCATATGGGAATGCTTGGTAGACGGCAACACTGACTCAGCTGACAGACGGGATCAAATATCAGAAGTCACTTGGAGCAGGGAACATGTAGCAGCGCTCCTACTGCTTATATTATCCCACTCAGGTTGAATAGGTCAGACTATTCAACAGAACACCAGCTGTTGCCTCAACTCGAGAGAGTCACGCTAGTCTGCCGGCGTTGAGCCAGCACAGAGAACACATCGCTCTCACATGACGTCCAGCTTGGGCATCTCGAGGACGATCGTGGGCATCTTGGGTCGGATTTTCTGCTTGATGATGTGGTTGAAGCCGTCGATCAGCTCCTCCGGACTGTCATAGTAGTTGGCCGGGTCGGTGCGGAGCTTCTCCGAGAACTGCTGCACCGTCATGTTCTGCAGGTCCAGCCCCTCTATCACCTGCCAGACAGACACGGTCAGAGGTCAGCTGAGATTTGGCTCAGAGGTTAGCTGAGGCCAGACTCAGAGGTCAGCTGAGGTCAGGTTCAGAGGTCAGTTGAGATCAGGCTCAGAGGTCAGTGAGGTCAGGTCAGGGGCAGCTGAGGTCAGGTTCAGAGGTCAGTTGAGGTCAGAATCAGAGGTCAGCTGAGGTCAGGCTCAGAGGTCAGCTGAGGTCAGGTTCAGGGGTCAGCTGAGGTCAGGTTCAGGGGTCAACTGAGGTCAGGTGCAGGGGTCAACTGAGGTCAGGCTCAGGGGTCAGCTGAGGTCACTCTCAGAGGTCAGCTGAGGTCAGATCAGAGGTCAGCTGAGGTCAGACTCAGAGGTCAGCTGAGGCCAGTCTCAGAAGTCAGCTGAGGTCAGATCAGAGGTCAGCTGAGGTCAGGCTCAGGGGTCAGCTGAGGTCAGATCAGAGGTCAGCTGAGGTCAGTCTCAGAGGTCAGCTGAGGTCAGATCAGAGGTCAGCTGATGCTGCTGGTGGTGATGGAACTACACATATATCCGGATGGCATGACATGCGTGTGAAATAAAAAATACAAACTAAAGTGATATTAAAAGTTCGATGGAATGCAGATGGCAAATAGCCACTCCAATATGTTGTATTCACTGGTCGTCAAAACATGCTACCAACGTTTCGTTCGTAGATAACCAAGGAAACACAATCAAGACAATTTAAGGAAACATCCTCATAATACAATCACTGATCAGGAAGGGATTCTTCAGAGCAATGTACGATAACACAAAGCAAGCCCGATAATCTAGTTTCCACAGGATCGCTTCGCTCCGGCTACCGTGAATCTCTCTGTAAGATAGTTAGGGTCGTTGAGAGGAGCGTTTACCTTCTTCATGTCGCCGGTGATCCGTTCGACCTCGTCCAGTCCGATCCGGTGGATCTGCTCCGGCGTCAGTTCGGTCGACGTGTGGTAACGGAGACACTCGGCATAGTAACTCTCGCCGTCGGGCAGAGATGTCGCTGCGATCGCTGGACGCGTGTTCGGAAGGTATTCGGTCTCGATGAAGTCCGCTGCAACGGTTGAGTTATGTGAAGACTGAAGAGGCATGTCAGCACGATGTGGCTTATGATGCGAATGTTGCAAGATATTCCAAGAATCGCTAGGGTTCGTTTTAATGGGACCACATCGACGGATGCTGATCGTTTAAACATATTGGATGTAGGTAGCATCGTCAGCTCACCGAAGTCTGTGTACGTCTGTATGACGTCCTCCTTGATGACCGTGACGGCCTGCGTTCGCAGCTCCTCCTGAACGTCAGCACTGATCGAGTCCGGCATTTTCAGGAACGGCTCGTAGAAGACCGACTCTTCTATCGGAACGTCCAGTGCCCTGAACTGCTCCGGAACCGAGTACTGCGTGGAGGGGAGGAAGGGAATGTGACGTCACCACGGGTACAGGACTATCGGAACGTCCAGTGCCCTGGACTGCTCCGGAACCGAGTACTGCGGGGAGGGGAGGGAGGGAATGTGACGTCACCACGGGTACAGGGCTCTAAGAGAGAAAACGGAAGACAAGAAGAGCACATGACATACCGATTGATATTTGTTTGTGTGACGCAATAGCTCATAGGCCGGCCCCGTCCGATAGACAGTTGTGTAAATGAGACAGTCAAACAGTTGGAACCCATGCATGACTGGCCGCAGCACGACCACGCGGCGATAATAATGGCGGAACGATTGCGATAATGAGATGGTGACGAGGGCGCGGCATGACGTACGTACAGTACAGTGAACGGCTAGCAGCGCGCTGCGCTCGGCGGCCGGGACGGTGGTCGAGGAGGGTGAAATGAGTACAGGATGTCCTATAAATAGAGCGCAGTATCATCTGAACGGCGATAGATGAGCATCGCGATTTATCTCTACTTCGCTGACTGTGCTGGGTCGGTGGTCAGAGTCAACACTCAGCAGTCAAGCGGGGTAGAGTTCCCAGTCAAGCTGGCTACTGCTGCAATGGAATTATTTTTGCAGCGGGTCGCTCATCTTCACATTCCCGACGTTAGACCGAAAATATCCAAAGTAACTGCACCACGGTATCCGGAATGTAGGATTGGGGACAGCTCACAGCACGAAAATATAAAATAACGAAGATGTCAGGCATGATCAGATCAAACAATGTCGATTGTCATAACAATGTCGATGGAGATTTTAAATGACCAACTGAAGAACTTATAGAAAAGCGT
>JAXIVJ010003564.1:5000-62500 GCA_036785665.1 Chirona hameri
TGATAAAAGCGTTACATGCGTCCTGCATGGTGCCCCCCCCCCCCACGTTGTTGTCCTAGATCCGCCTATGCGCAATATATTACATTTAACAAATTACTGCATATAATGCCCACATGTGACGTTCATGTCGTCCCAAATTATTACGAACAGCACATATTTTTATCAGAAAATCCCCCCATTTTACATCCCCTGAATACGCTTATATATCTTTTTTTGGTCCTTTGATGTATTGAATACCAGTACATTTGAAGCTCAAAACCGTTTTGGGGCATACAAATCGGTCATACTACATGGCCACAATGACCTTTCAAAACACCCACAATTTCGTATTTGTGTTGCCCCTAGTCCCCTTTTTTGAACAAAAAAGAAATGTTGGGGTAAAAAAAGAGAGATCTTGTCACGACTATTCGAATGGCGTTTTCCCCATCGAAATCGACCTAGCAGTTCTCGAGATCTCTGGGTTGGGGGGCAGAATCTGCACCCCCCCCCTCCCCGCTGGTTAACGTAATTTTGGCCGCCCGCAGGGAATAGGGTTAATGGTCTTGATTTACTTGAATCATCATCTGAGGCATATATTGAGGCTACTGGAAATTTGGAATCCTGTTTCCATTGAATGATCCATTAACATGCAACATGTCAGTCTGCAGGTAGGCTGTGTTGTGACTTTGTGAGATATTTAAGAGGAAGAGAAGGAATCTCCGGAACACTTGCTCTGCTTAGGCAACATGTATCTAAGTAGTAGTAGTAGGTAGTTTTAGTCGAGCAAGTAAGCTTAGTGGCTTGGTGTTTGTTTTCTTCCATAACTTGTTATTGTTGGTGTCTTGAAGCCAGTAGCCACCAACGAAAGATACCGGAGGTGACACAAAGCCAACACAAAGCCACTGGCTTTGTGTCACCTATAAATTAGCGTGATGTTTAAGTAATTGGTTACTTCATGAAAACCTAGTGCTATGAGTGTTGCCTATCCTATACCCAAGTTAAGCGACCAACATCAAAAAGTTTACAGGTGATACACAAGGTGCCAATCTTTAGTGTTGACTGACATAGTCTCAGAAATAGAATGCAAACTAAATGAACAGCTGTAACAATTGCTTCAATCAAAACGTTTGGACTTTAGCACATGCGCCTGATTTAGTCTTTTAGTATGATAAGGTCACGGCTTTATCTCATTTGACCTGACCTATTCCCGGCTTAGTGCCGCCGTGAATCTGATTGAGTGACAGCGCCGTGCCGCCGGGACCCGTTTTCTGCACCTCTAGTAGGACTGACCTTGGAGAGGTCGACCCCGGTCAGGGCGCTGAGGGCGGGCGGCAGCTGACCCACCAGCCGGGTGAGCTCCGAGGTCACCTTGTCATCGCCACCCAACAGAACCATCTCTTCCACCTTGGAGAGCGGGGCAGAAATCTCCGCCGCGATCTGCCAAACAAACAATACACATGCACAGACGTCTGACACACATACACATATACACACACATATTAGCAGACACTACGCACACGCGCACAGTCAGTCAGATGACTGTATTAAACCTACGCGATACCTGGTTTCACTTGGTGACTGGTGAGTTCAGGCCAGGTGTTGTGAGCGTGGTACACCTAAAGACCCACCTCACAGCCGCGCCAAGTCTCCATATCAAGGATTGAGGTAGGAATTCTGAGAGGACTGGGGCCGGAATCCCTCGTCGTTATTGGTGAAACACAAAGGATAGGTCAGGCATAACACGATAGACACAAATGCAAACATTTAGTCCATTCACGTATTTGTTTCACCATCGTCATGTTTAATGTATGTTCTGAGAGAAACGGCGGAAATGTGAAACGTTGAAGCGCGAAGGAAATACCGGATTCGGATTCAGTGGGTCGATTCATATGAGCTGAATGTCTGAAACAATGCTCCCAGCCGGGACAGAGATCGCGCTTCACGCCTCGACTGCCTCCCCGACCGGACAGTCTGCGTCTGGGGCCTACCTTGGGCAGGGCCTGCAGTACCATGGAGACCATGGCGGCGTCGCCGTACTGGCGGTACGCGGCCGCCTTCATGCGCATGCGCTCTGCGTCGGCGCGTCCGATCGCCTCGATGCTGACGGCCTCTGCAGTACCGATCAGCTTGATGTTCTCCGCCTCGGCCTTAGCCAGCTCCACAGTCTGGTAACTGTAACACACAGCGGCCGGTGCACAGGGGTCATGGCGCCGCCGGGTGTGGTCAATGGTCATGTGGGAGGGGCAGGTTTAATACTCCGCAGTAAGCGAACACGAATGAGTTAATCATATATGCGAGCATAAGGGAGGGAGGGAGCGATGATAGTAGAAGGGTTTGGCGGACATCAGAGGGGCAGCCCTGGCTAACTGTGACTGTCTCCACAGAGCCAGCCTCATCAACTACGGCATATGCAGATATCATGGCCGGAGGGGAGTGGCTTGAGGATCAAACGCAGTGCAAATGGTGTCCGATATTGGCGTCGGCCGTGGCCGGCCGGTCCATCAACACGCTAGTGTCACGCTTGTATGTCGCTAGTGTCACGCTTGTATGTCATCAGCTGCGTGATGCAGTCGTTACACTCGCAGAATAAAAAGACAAAAAACTACACTATCGATTATGGAAGTATTAATGTCCAATTGGTGCACCGAATGTTTTGGTCCTGTGGCGTCCACCAGCGGAGTAATTTTACCTATGTAGTGATATGTCTATTCATGGCAAACTACCATCTTGCTACACACAATATCAAACTTAAAGGGAAATAATGACCTTTTCCCCAAAAAATGGAGTTATCACTTGAAATCGACAGACGAGACCAAAATATATTGTAAATTTATCACCTTTTGCCTAAAACTGTTCCTAGCCAAAGTTATTTCAATTTGGACCCGCTCAAGCGCTCCCCGCTGAAAACAACGGATCGGTAAGTACTTGACCCATTTTATGGTACTTGAATGCTTTTGCCATCCGCGCTTGATTTAAATTTGAATATACTTGCTTAATAACCATGAAATAGAACATTTCTAAGGTGATGATGGCGTTGTCGTAACGCAACAATCACTTCTTGATTCATAAACAAATTCCGAATAATATCCTTCAACTTTTTCTACCATACCTTTGCTATTTAGTAGCAACGATCTATTTTTGAACGTTTTCCGGCAATTTGCTAACACCATCTTAAGATGCAAATTAAAAAGACGTCAATGTTTCTAAGTACAACTGAATGATACAATGACATTCGCCTAACTTAAACCAAACTTCCATTAAAATGTCTCTATATGCCAAATGTTTGTGAAATAGATGCTTGAAAGATTCCTCTTCAGCTTGTTCTACCATACCCTTATCATTTAATAGACACAACCCGTTAGTGTTTACACCTTTGGCGCATCAGCAACATTCGTGACGCTCTGTAGCTCCAACCAAGGCGATATATACCGCTCCAACGGTATATATCGCCTTGGCTATATCGGTGCTATATCTATCTCGGTGCGTACCGAAACGTATCAACAGCATAACACAAGTAGCATAACACAACATATAGCGTTGGGTCAAGGCCGAATGGACGAAAACGAAACCACACAAGTACGTATCTTCAATTTTTCAGAAACTTCAAACTCCCTAATAGGAAAATGCTTTATAAATTCTTAAATATGAATTCCGTAATTGTTATACCTTAACGGGAGCTAAAGCAATTTGTAAAAACAAAATAAAAAGGTCATTATCTCCCTTTAATGGACCGAAATAGCATAGCCACAATGTTATGTGGATCCAGACTGGTTATTGATTCGACTCTGATTGAATCGATTGGAATTGTTAAATCAAAATCTTTTGAATAAAAAAAGAATCGATTCACCACCGGATTTATTTATTCATGAATCATGATTGAATCAAAACCCACATAGAAACAAGGCTGATTGAATCAAAAAGACTGTGCAATGCTATTTCAATGGTGAGACAAACGTGATTTGATCCAAAACAAAATTGATTCTTTGCATCGGAAAGAATCATTTCTCAAAATGGTTATCCATGAATCAAACGGTGACTGAATCATTCATATTCCAAAATGAATCGTGATTGAATCCTTCCAAAAAAGGTGAATCAATAACCAGTCTGCTGAGCGGATCGCTCGCTGTTATGCGCTGTGTTAAGTCTGTCTCACAGACTGAGGTAAACCATAACATGCAGTGTAATAGTTTACCGCACACCAGACATCATAAAATGAGGAAACTTTGGAGGCTATTAATCATTAAATTTACGTGCAAATGAAATTTCATTAAAGGGAAATAATGACCTTTTGATTTTGTTAGCAACAATTTCTTAGGCTACCGCTATGGTTTTAAAATTATTTTATTTAAACTTAAGAATTAAATCAAATTATTCCCAAATTCGAAGTTGTAAGTTTGGGAAAAATAAAAAAAAACAAGTACCTTGTGTACTTCATGAAGGTCATTGACAAATTCGCCCTTCCCTACCATTGTTTACATCGATTGTGGCATTTTTGGAGGCTCTGTGACATTTCCGATCAAACTGAGCGCTGCTCGGACACACGCTAGTAGCGCTTTCGTTCTCCATGGCAACCAGGCGTCAGCCAATCAAAAGCCAGAAAGGGAATACGTTCTGGCTTTGCATTGGCTCACGCCTGGTTGCCATGGAGAACGAAAGCGCTACTAGCAACAACTCGCCACAATGGTTAAGTGCGCCGAGAAGCATGACAATGCTTTGTAAACAAATCGCCGACGCTAAATAGGTCGCCGTCGATGTGCATCGATGAGCTTCCGATTTAATTGCCAGTTTTGTGTTATTGTTTGTTAGTTTTTTTGGGGAAAAATTATTATTTTTCATGATAATATAAAGCATAGTGTTATATACAGCCACAGACAAATTATACAATACTCCTAATGTTGAAAACAAATGAATTTATTTTCAAAAATTGAGGGTCGCAACCACTAACTATGCCGCCGTTGATGTGCATCGATGAGCTTCCGATTTTATTGCCACTTTTTCCAATCGCTGTTAGTTTTAGAAGACCGCCGGGCATATAATCACAACAAGCAGAACGCACAATATATTTTCCACTCCATTGCGTAAAAAAAACAATACGGGAAAAGCCCGCAGTTTGATGAGGACCAAAAATACTTGCAAGTACCGGTCGTTAAAAGTGTGGAACGCTTATCAACTTTAACTTGAAATATCTTTCGGTAGGAAAGTTTTCATGCAAAATGTGATGAATTTACAATAATTTTGGTCTCGTCTGGCGATTTCAAGTGCTAACTCCATTTTTGTGGAAAAAGGTAATTATTTCCCTTTAAAGGAAATAGTTCGCCTTGGAACATTTTTTTCCAAACACAATTTGATTTATATTGTAAAAAATGGCCATAAATCGCGCCGATTCAGGATAGGTCGTAATTATTCATCTTATCAAAACTATATACATACTCTCAGTCAGAGTCATGACGTCACGCGAATGAACAAAAATGGCTCAGCCAATCAGATTTGAAAGTAGTCTCGTAAGGATAGACTCGTATTAGAGAAGCGCCAACCTGCGGCCGGCGGTTCGCTTGCTGCTGCAAGCTGATTGGCTGATGGTATAGTCTCTGCCCGGGCTACCGACAGCACCGCATTCTTTCGTCAGCACCGCATTCCTTCGCCAAAAAAAATCAAATGTATTCGGCTGGAGTCTTTTCAGTCAAGACAACTGGCAGATAGGGGTTTCCCAACACGGGCTACAAAACTGCTATCTCAGTTCAAAACCCATGTTGAACGTGAACTATTTCCTTTAAGATACAATACCAAACCATTTAAACTTTTGAGGCACCTCATGTACAAATTAAAATATATCGATTCATAGAAGTGATAAACATGGAACAGCAGCAGGAGCACTCACATATTTATCCAAGTCCAGAGTGCGCCTGTTAAATATATAATTGTAATGTAAATGGAATGTTTCACCTTTGTATTGGTTTTTAACTGAGATAGCCATTCTCTTTGGCAGTTATTGAGATATCGAAAATCTAGGTCATCCCCCCCCCCAACAAAAAACTTAGCCGTTTTTAAGCAATTTAATTTATAATTTGCAAATTGGGGTCTAGGCTAGTGCCGCCGCTGATTGCTTGACAGTGACTTCGAGATTGTTGGTCCTGGAAGAAAAACTTGTATTTCTCGAACCTTGGCGAGTACGATGTAAACAACGGCCAACGCGATAGGTTGCGGTCCAAGTTAAAGTTTTTCGCGTTGTTTGAAGTCTCAGTTATGAATTTTTTGTTTGTTAAATAAATATTGAGCTATCGCAATGCCTCGCACCCGTCATTGTGTTCTGTGCGGGAGAAGACACAGTTCCACAATGTTTGTATTTAAGTCGCCATAATTGTCTGAAACGATTGTGCCACATTTTGACAGCGTAAAGGTTTTCTCTATAGCTCTCTATAGCTCAATCATGACGTAATCATCCCAAATAAATAAAAAAAATGTATAAAGTTAAGTGACTTTTCGAGATAAAAATATCACCATCGTTTTCAGCAGCACTTCTTCATATTTTCGACTACAACCAGCATATATTTGACAACTTTCAGAAAGGTGAAACATTCCCTTTAAGTGAGTGACCATAAACGGAAAGTCAGATTTTCTCAACCCATTGAGACAGATCGGCGGCGATGCAGATTCTCCTTCATCAAGGATCCCAATCGTTTCCGGACCGGAGCCGATGCTGAGAGCAGCCGGCAGTCCAGCTGGAGCATCTGCAGTGCTCCGCTCCGCCAGCTGCCGGCCTCCCCGCAGCGGCCTGTACAGTACGCACCGTTTTCCCTCCGCCAGCGACTCCAGTTTGTAGCTCTCGGCCTCTGCGGGCAGTTTGACGGTGCCTTTCAGCTCCTTCCCCTTACGCTGGATCTCCATCTCCTCCACCTGGCAAACACACACGCACGCTGGAGTGAAAATCAGTGGCGGCTCGTCATATGAGGCAACTGAGGCCGGGCCTCACCTATTATTCAGGAAGAAAGTGCCTTGAAACATTCATTGGTTGCCGTAGAACAAGATGTGCGACTTGTGAATGATTGCCATTATGCACATCGCAGTGCATTTTATTATGGCATATCACCGAAATTATCCGGGTCTTCCATCCACCCGCTAGTACGTTTGCCATACTACAGCAAACCACTACGAGCTGGCCGAGGCCCGGCCGGCCTGCCGCCTCCGCCCTGCTACTGAGGCACCAGCGGGCGGACACCTCACAGCCGACGATGCCGTGGCGTGCCGACCACGGGTAGCCATCCGAGGCACGGATGTTTTGGGCCTCAAAGAGATTATTCGGCTCCTAGGAGGCGTAGCGACGGCAATCAAAGTTCATGAACAAGGAAATATGTTGATCTATCGATCTGGCCATATTTTTGCTTGACAACTATCATCTATTATCCATATTATAATATTTTACTATCGTACCGCAGTCAGGTAGCGTCAGCAGCGGGCAGATCTTTGGCGGCCGAGTAGAGCGGCAACTTTTGAATCCCCTGCAACCGTATGACGATGTTTTGCATCGAACTGCGGTGTTCTTTGGCTAAGTGAATATTACTCACCATAAGGATACAGCACATTCTTCAATACTACGTGAGATATAACTTAATTTTGGCGTTATAATTCGTTACGGGTCTCCAGCTGGTGATCCAGAAAATGTGGCAGCTCTCTCGCCTGGCTGCATGGTCCCAGGCCCGGCTGAGGCCGCCGACAGTCCGGCCTCTCGAGGCTGGCGCATGCGTGATACGATCTGCCCGAATGGCTCAGATTCGAACGCTGCCGCGAGGCGCCAGCCCAGACACTAGGTAGCGCCAGCCCAGGCACTAGGTAGCGCCAGCCCAGACACTAGGTAGCGCCAGGCCAGACACTAGGTAGCGCCAGCCCAGACACTAGGTAGCGCCAGCCCAGACACTAGGTAGCGCCAGCCCAGGCACTAGGTAGCGCCAGCCCAGACACTAGGTAGCGTCAGGCCAGACACTAGGTAGCGCCAGCCCAGACACTAGGTAGCGCCAGCCCAGACACTAGGCAGCGCCAGCCCAGGCACTAGGTAGCGCCAGCCCAGACACTAGGTAGCGCCAGGCCAGACACTAGGTAGCGCCAGCCCAGACACTAGGTAGCGCCAGCCCAGACACTAGGCAGCGCCAGCCCAGACACTAGGTAGCGCCAGCCCAGACACTAGGTAGCGTCAGGCCAGACACTAGGTAGCGCCAGCCCAGACACTAGGTAGCGCCAGCCCAGACACTAGGTAGCGCCAGCCCAGGCACTAGGTAGCGCCAGCCCAGACACTAGGCAGCGCCAGCCCAGACACTAGGTAGCGCCAGCCCAGACACTAGGTAGCGCCAGCCCAGACACTAGGTAGCGCCAGCCCAGGCACTAGGTAGCGCCAGCCCAGACACTAGGTAGCGCCAGCCCAGACACTAGGCAGCGCCAGCCCAGACACTAGAATGGCTCCGATTCGAACGCTGCCGCGAGGCGCCAGCCCAGACACTAGGTAGCGCCAGCCCAGACACTAGGTAGCGCCAGCCCAGACACTAGGTAGCGCCAGCCCAGACACTAGAATGGCTCCGATTCGAACGCTGCCGCGAGGCGCCAGCCCAGACACTAGGTAGCGCCAGCCCAGACACTAGGTAGCGCCAGCCCAGACACTAGGTAGCGCCAGCCCAGACACTAGAATGGCTCCGATTCGAACGCTGCCGCGAGGCGCCAGCCCAGACACTAGGTAGCGCCAGCCCAGACACTAGGTAGCGCCAGGCCAGACACTAGGTAGCGCCAGCCCAGACACTAGGTAGCGCCAGCCCAGACACTAGGTAGCGCCAGCCCAGACACTAGGTAGCGCCAGCCCAGACACTAGGTAGCGCCAGCCCAGACACTAGGTAGCGCCAGCCCAGACACTAGGTAGCGCCAGCCCAGACACTAGGTAGCGCCAGCCCAGACACTAGGTAGCGCCAGCCCAGACACTAGGTAGCGCCAGCCCAGACACTAGGTAGCGCCAGCCCAGACACTAGGTAGCGCCAGCCCAGACACTAGGTAGCGCCAGCCCAGACACTAGGTAGCGCCAGCCCAGACACTAGGTAGCGCCAGCCCAGGCACTAGGTAGCGCCAGCCCAGGCACTAGGTAGCGCCAGCCCAGACACTAGGTAGCGCCAGCCCAGACACTAGGTAGCGCCAGCCCAGACACTAGGTAGCGCCAGCCCAGACACTAGGTAGCGCCAGCCCAGACACTAGGTAGCGCCAGCCCAGACACTAGGTAGCGCCAGCCCAGACACTAGGTAGCGCCAGCCCAGACACTAGGTAGCGCCAGCCCAGACACTAGGTAGCGCCAGCCCAGACACTAGGTAGCGCCAGCCCAGGCACTAGGTAGCGCCAGCCCAGGCACTAGAATGGCTCCGATTCGAACGCTGCCGCGAGGCGCCAGCCCAGGCACTAGGTAGCGCCAGCCCAGACACTAGGTAGCGCCAGCCCAGACACTAGGTAGCGCCAGCCCAGACACTAGGTAGCGCCAGCCCAGACACTAGGTAGCGCCAGCCCAGACACTAGGTAGCGCCAGCCCAGACACTAGGTAGCGCCAGCCCAGACACTAGGTAGCGCCAGCCCAGACACTAGGTAGCGCCAGCCCAGACACTAGGTAGCGCCAGCCCAGACACTAGGTAGCGCCAGCCCAGACACTAGGTAGCGCCAGCCCAGACACTAGGTAGCGCCAGCCCAGACACTAGGTAGCGCCAGCCCAGACACTAGGTAGCGCCAGCCCAGACACTAGGTAGCGCCAGCCCAGACACTAGGTAGCGCCAGCCCAGACACTAGGTAGCGCCAGCCCAGACACTAGGTAGCGCCAGCCCAGACACTAGGTAGCGCCAGCCCAGACACTAGGTAGCGCCAGCCCAGACACTAGGTAGCGCCAGCCCAGACACTAGGTAGCGCCAGCCCAGACACTAGGTAGCGCCAGCCCAGACACTAGGTAGCGCCAGCCCAGACACTAGGTAGCGCCAGCCCAGACACTAGGTAGCGCCAGCCCAGACACTAGGTAGCGCCAGCCCAGACACTAGGTAGCGCCAGCCCAGACACTAGGTAGCGCCAGCCCAGACACTAGGTAGCGCCAGCCCAGACACTAGGTAGCGCCAGCCCAGACACTAGGTAGCGCCAGCCCAGACACTAGGTAGCGCCAGCCCAGACACTAGGTAGCGCCAGCCCAGACACTAGGTAGCGCCAGCCCAGACACTAGGTAGCGCCAGCCCAGACACTAGGTAGCGCCAGCCCAGACACTAGGTAGCGCCAGCCCAGACACTAGGTAGCGCCAGCCCAGACACTAGAATGGCTCCGATTCGAACGCTGCCGCGAGGCGCCAGCCCAGGCACTAGGTAGCGCCAGCCCAGACACTAGGTAGCGCCAGCCCAGACACTAGGTAGCGCCAGCCCAGACACAAGGTAGCGCCAGCCCAGGCACTAGGTAGCGCCAGCCCAGACACTAGGTAGCGCCAGCCCAGACACTAGGTAGCGCCAGCCCAGACACTAGGTAGCGCCAGCCCAGACACTAGGTAGCGCCAGCCCAGACACTAGGTAGCGCCAGCCCAGGCACTAGGTAGCGCCAGCCCAGACACTAGGTAGCGCCAGCCCAGACACTAGGTAGCGCCAGCCCAGACACTAGAATGGCTCCGATTCGAACGCTGCCGCGAGGCGCCAGCCCAGGCACTAGGTAGCGCCAGCCCAGACACTAGGTAGCGTCAGCCCAGACACTAGGCAGCGCCAGCCCAGACACTAGGTAGCGCCAGGCGTGGCACTAGGTAGCGCCAGCCCAGACACTAGGTAGCGTCAGCCCAGACACTAGGTAGCGCCAGCCCAGACACTAGGTAGCGCCAGCCCAGACACTAGGTAGCGCCAGCCCAGACACTAGGTAGCGCCAGCCCAGACACTAGGTAGCGCCAGCCCAGACACTAGGTAGCGCCAGCCCAGACACTAGGTAGCGCCAGCCCAGACACTAGGTAGCGCCAGCCCAGACACTAGGCAGCGCCAGCCCAGACACTAGGTAGCGTCAGGCCAGACACTAGGTAGCGCCAGCCCAGACACTAGGCAGCGCCAGCCCAGACACTAGGTAGCGTCAGGCCAGACACTAGGTAGCGCCAGCCCAGACACTAGGTAGCGCCAGCCCAGACACTAGGTAGCGCCAGCCCAGGCACTAGGTAGCGCCAGCCCAGACACTAGGTAGCGCCAGCCCAGACACTAGGTAGCGCCAGCCCAGACACTAGGTAGCGCCAGCCCAGACACTAGGCAGCGCCAGCCCAGACACTAGGTAGCGTCAGGCCAGACACTAGGTAGCGCCAGCCCAGACACTAGGTAGCGCCAGCCCAGACACTAGGTAGCGCCAGCCCAGACACTAGGTAGCGCCAGCCCAGACACTAGGTAGCGCCAGCCCAGACACTAGGTAGCGCCAGCCCAGACACTAGGCAGCGCCAGCCCAGGCACTAGGTAGCGCCAGCCCAGACACTAGGTAGCGTCAGGCCAGACACTAGGTAGCGCCAGCCCAGACACTAGGTAGCGCCAGCCC
Source organism: Chirona hameri (assembly GCA_036785665.1). Taxonomy (NCBI): domain Eukaryota; kingdom Metazoa; phylum Arthropoda; class Thecostraca; order Balanomorpha; family Balanidae; genus Chirona; species Chirona hameri. The sequence goes on from JAXIVJ010003564.1 coordinate 16,518, forward strand.
AGACACTAGGTAGCGCCAGCCCAGACACTAGGTAGCGCCAGCCCAGACACTAGGTAGCGCCAGCCCAGACACTAGGTAGCGCCAGCCCAGGCACTAGGTAGCGCCAGCCCAGACACTAGGTAGCGCCAGCCCAGACACTAGGTAGCGCCAGCCCAGACACTAGGTAGCGCCAGGCGTGACTTTTTGTTAAATGTTGTCGGCTTGCTTTTCATGTAGAACTGTGACTGTATATAGTAGAGCTATGATTGAAAGCAGTCTTTGATATAATTTCCGAAGAGTTAAGTTTTTGGCACCGCCGGATTTATGGGGTATGGGGCACACCCCCTATGCAAAATATATTTGCATATGTAGGTATTTGAGCTCCTCTTGTCTTGATCTATTTCTTACTGACCCAAATTTTCCTCATTAGACAAAAATAAATATTGTATCAAAACATTCTGACCAAATAGTGGGGAATGGCCCCCGTTCCTACGCCTGTAACTTGTTTTAAGTGTGTTCAGCTGCTCCTACCCGTTGCAACTTCTGGACTTGGGCCTCAGGTACTTTGAGGACCACGAGCCGTCACTGGTGAAAATACACACAAAGACAGTCTCATGGGACTGATACACACGCGGAGTGGACATACGCCCGCAACTCCTGCTTCCCGTGGCAGCCACGGCACAAACGCCACACAGGACAATATTTAACCCATTATTATTGTAACGCTTTCGCTACTCATAGCATTCACAAGCGACACAAAAATCGTATTTTTGGCGACAAGTCAAAGAAAGACAAGTATTATACTGTGCAAGCAGTGGTTACGAGGATTCGAGGAGTGGCATACGACACCACTAGTTCGTTAGCATGTCACCAGATGGCAGGCAAAGCCAGTATTAGGCGGCGAGAATAGCCGACAAGACTAGTGGCCTGTTCCCGTGGCGCCTCTAACCTCCTCCAACTTGCTCCAACTTGCAACTGTCGTATCCTATTACATAGACAGTTGCAAGTTGGAGCAACTTGGAGGAGGTTGGAGGCGCCACGGGAACAGGCCCATCGTCACGTCCCCCTTCCCGCACGGAGAGCAAATACATACCACAGCAACGTCCAACATAAGTGCCAACTAGTGATGCCATTTTCCCCCAAAAAATCCTGACCGATACCAAACCGATACCGAATGGGAGGCATTTCGGTTGACCAAATACCGACCGATTTGGGTTAAAGCCAACCATGTCCAAAATTTGACATATTTGCAAATTGTATACTTTTATTTATACACACTGGCAAAAAATAGCTTTGTTCAACATCATAATTCATAAAACACACATGTACAGTTTCTAAAAGACAGTATAATTGTGAAAAAGGAACCAAATACATTTACAAAGCAAAGTAGTGGATGCTGCAAGCAAGACCAAAAGCAGTAGCACATTGAAAACAGGATGGAAAAATGTGACCTCAATCATTTCATATTAATTTGAAGCATAATACATTTTACATAAATACGTACAAAGGAATAAATCAATTTTATCTGGCCAAAGTTGGAGGGGCATATGACTCTCCTAACTTCCCTTGACATTAGTCAGGATTCAGGAATGATTTAACATATGATATATTGACTGCAAGTGCATAATGACACCCACTACCTAGCAAAACTGCATGCCAACTTCTTACACAGATTATAACTACTAAATATTGTACAATAGAATCAGTGTTAGTCTCACCCTCAAGTAAGTTTTACCATCATATCCTGTGTGGATATGAGAGTTATCTACAGTTATCTGCATCAAAAAGTTGCTAGTATTTATAGAAAATGTGACAATCCATGCTTCACAGAAAGCCAAGCTTTTCAAGGGAGCTGAGACTTACCCCCCAAAAAAAAATCACTTAAATTTAACACAAAATGGGCATTGCGCAGTTAAGGGAGATAATCACCTTTTGATTTTGTTAGCAACAATTTATTTGGCTACCGTTATGGTATTAATGATATATAAATTTAAGAATTAAATACAATTATTCCCTAATTCAAAGTTGGCAGTTTGGGAAAATTAATTATCGGTATTTTACCTCCACTATTGGAAAGCACAACATCTGGCGCTTTTCCATCAATCTGTTCAATGTTGTTGAATGGGCACTTGTAAACAAATCGCCGACACTAAATAGGTCGCCGTAGTTTAGCTTGGCACCAGCCGGCCGGTGCCAAGCTAAACTGCCAATGTCAAAGCACTTTTTCAAATGATTGTTGATTGTTCATACAATTTTTGGCACATATTCGCAAAAGATAGAGTGCAGGAAACATATTGCATACCTTCATGATCAATAGCAATGCGTAGGGAGGCTAATATACTGAATTCGCTACCGAGTACTTGCTGAGTACCGACCGATATAAGCGTGGATCACTTATCGGTAGGAAACTGCCAATATCTTTCGGTAGGAATGTTTGTATGCAAAATGTGATGAATTTACATCATATTTTGGCCTCGTTTATCGATTTCAGGTGCTAACTCCATTTTTGTGGAAAAAGGTGATTATCTCCCTTTAAGCCGGCCGCACACTGAGCCTTTCGGCGCGCGATATCACTGCGACATTCCGCGGTTCCGCGGGGTTCAGCCCATTGACCTATTATAAGTATAGCCGAACTACTCCAGCTGTTGCGCCGCCCGGCAGCCGTCCCCGGTTGAAGCGACACTAGCGCCGCAGCGGAGAAGGCATGAGTTAGCGCGACAATGCTTTTGCTATGGCGGAGGGGCGATATTTTACAATAATCACCGTGAACGTTCAGGCTGAATATTTGTATTCCATGTTATTCATCATGAATGTCTCTACATCCTCAAAACCTTTTTCCAGTGCGTTACCTCACGCGGTTTTTGAGTTACAGACCCGACAAATATCGCCCTTCCACCATAGCAAAAGCATTGCCACGCTAACTCAATCCCTTCTCCGCTGCGGCGCTAGTGTCGCCTAGCGGGAACGGCTGCCGGGCGGAGTAGTTCGTCTATACCTATATATGTCAATGGTTCAGCCATTGACCTATGGGGCTGTTCCAGCGCCCTCACCCGGATTAGGTTGAGGTCTTATTTTCTTCACCGGCCGTTCCCGCGCCTCAACTAAAATCGGTTGAGCCTCCACCAACCTCAACCGGATGAACACAATCTCAACCGCTCGTCGAGCGGATGAGATCGGGCAAAGTCGGATTACGGCAGCTATGGCGCACCAGTGACAAACTGTGGTAAACATTTTTCGACGCCATTCGCGAAGAGCATTGTGGACAGCTTTTGTATGGATTCCATTGCTGTTTAAATTATGTTAAACGCACGGTGGATAAAAATACCTCAACAAATTTCAGACACGCACGGTAAAACGCAAAACTGCGAGGAATAAAATAATGTCTGTATTAAGGCGGCCGCACACTGCGTCATTCGGCGCGCGATATCGCGGAATAAAGCTGGTCCGGACGAGCCTTTTCTGTGCTAAACACAGCGGAACCGCAGAATGTCGCAGTGATATCGCTCGCCGATTGGCCCAGTGTGCGGTCCGCATTACAGCGGAGACCGTGGCCGTGAATTCGCACCCAAACAAATGATGGCCAACAGCTGATAATTCCGCCGAGTCTCTACCGCTCGTTCCCGCGCGCCGCTCCACCGCACCTCCACCGGGCACGCCTCTACCTATTCCGGGTGAGGGCGCTGGAACAGCCCCTATATAAGTTTTACGACATTCCGCCAGCGGACACGCGTATAATGGCGCAGTGTGCGGCCCGCTTAAAGGGAATGTTTCACCTTTGTATTGGTTTTGAAATGAGACAGCCATTATATTCTTTGGTCGTTATTGAAATGTTGAAAATACTAAGGTAATTTTTCCCAAAACTTAGCAGTTTTTAAGAAATTCAATTTATAGTTTGCAAAATGGGGTCTAGGCTAGTGCCGCCACTGATTGGCTGACAGCGACTTTTTCAGCCAATCCCACTTTCTCAGCCAATCAGCGGCGGTCTATAGCTCAATAATGACGTCATCATCCCAATTTTGTGTATAAAAAAATTGTATCAAGTTAAGTAACTTTTCGAGATAAAAATTATCACCATCGCTTTCAGCAGCACTTGCTTCATATTTTTTACTACAACCAGCGTATATTTGACAACTTTCAGAAAGGTGAAACATTCCCTTTAATTTATATAAAGTTAAGTGACTTTTCAAGACAAAAAATATCACCATAGTCTTCACCAGCACTTACTTCATATTTTCGACTACCACCAGCGTATATTTGAGAAAGGTGAAACATTTCAGAAAGGTGAAACATTCCCTTTAAATGTAGCAAACGCGCAGGAAAAGTAAACGACTTTACATGCAGTTCTGCCATATTCATCACAATGAATCATCCTTCAAAAAGTGAAGGAGGTAAATACAAACAAATTTAATAATAGCATGTGTTATTGAACCTTTATATTGTGAATCTATCCTACTGTATAAACAAAATAAAAATATGACAAAATTCAGGAGTATTTATATTTATACATAAACATTGCAATTTAGTAGATCTTAATCTTAGGAAGAAATACAAGACATACAATAACGATTTACGAACGACATTCGTGGCGCAGGCTCACTGCATTTAGTAAACGTTCGTCAATTAAGCAGCAGATCGATATTCGCGAATATCAGACTAATGGACAGATATTCGGACTTATAAAAATTCAGAGTTTGGTGGGCGGACCCCTCAGAATTTCACGAAACTTGGTATACAGATAGATCTCGACATGCTGATCATGAAAATAACAAATTTGAAATGGCGTGGTTCGATACTTTTCGAGATATTTCACGTTGAATCCTCCTGGACAGATATTCGGACTTGGAAAAATTTAGAGTTTGGTGGGCGGAACACTCATAATTACACGAAACTTGGTATACAGATAGATCTCGACACGCTGATCACGAAAATAGCAAATTTGAAATGGCGTGGTCCGATACTTTTCGAGATATTCACCTTCGAAGCTCGTAAGGCGCGAACAGCGGACCCCTCAGAATGACTTGAAACTTGGTATACAGATAGATCTCGACACGCTGATCATGAAAATATCAAATTTGAAATGGCGTGGTCAGATACTTTTCGAGATATTCGCCTTCGAATATCTGTCCAGGATGATTCAACGTGAAATATCTCGAAAAGTATCAAACCATGCCATTTCAAATTTGCTATTTTCATGATCAGCGTGTCGAGATCTATCTGTATACCAAGTTTCGTGAAATTATGAGGGGTTCGCCCACTAACCTCTGAATTTTTATAAGTCCGAATTTTCTAAGTCCAGGAGGATTCAACGTGAAATATCTCGAAAAGTATCGAACCACGCCATTTCAAATTTGCTATTTTCATTCAGCGTGTCGAGATCTATCTGTATACCAAGTTTCAAGTCATTCTGAGGGGTCCGCTGTTCGCGCCTTCCGAGCTTCGAAGGCGAATATCTCGAAAAGTATCGGACCACGCCATTTCAAATTGGCTATTTTCGTGATCAGCGTGTCGAGATCTATCTGTATACCAAGTTTCGTGAAATTCTGAGGGGTCCGCCCACCAAACTCTGAATTTTTATAAGTCCGAATATCTGTACATTAGTCTGATATTCGCGAATATCGATCTGCTGCTTAATTGACGAACGTATTTAGTAAACCTATTTTTGGTTCAACACGTGCTTGGCGCTATGGCCATAAGTGTCATTAAGTTACATTGGCCATAAGTGATACAAGGCCACCGGCTGCCTCCTTAAGTTCTTGTTTAATTCCCCTTCTCCTTAGTTATTTTGAATAATCCCTCGCCTTTTCAATAACACCTACAGTAAGGCTACCTAATACTATTGTCTATTATGTTATGCATCATTCTTTGAAATAGGTATATGAAGTGGTTCTACCCCCACTTGTGAAATAGCACATGGAATAAGGATCATTTATTTCTTGAAAGTCACATTATGAATGTGCATTGTGCTGTGTGTTGCATTGCATTATTGTGCTTGGCTAGTGGTTTGGTTACTAGTTTGTGCTTGCTTCTTAAGATGGTGTATGCAATATGTATAGGTATTGTATACAATACTTATTTTGAAGGACCTCACTTACTCTTCTGAGCAATATGTTCAATCTGGATATAACTTCTCAAGTGAGTAAGGTTCTTGAATCAATTGTAAGAAATGAGATGTTTCTTTGTAGAAAGTGGGCATCTGTCGGAGTCACAACATGGTTTTGTACCAGGTCGATCATGTGTATCTCAGCTCTTGCAAGTCATGGATGATTGGACCAGTAACCTGGACGCTGGTACACCAGTAGATACAATCTATCTCGACTTTCAAAAAGCTTTCGACTCTGTAGCTCACAAAAGACTACTCATCACTCTTGAAGCTCTCAGTATAAGAGGTCAATTGCTGAACTGGATACAAGGCTTTCTTACTGATCGGAAGCAGAGAGTTGTGTTGGAAGGGACAGCCTCTGACTGGGTACAGGTCATCAGTGAAGTGCCACAAGGTAGTGTTCTTGGGCCCACCTTGTTTGTGGCAGCCGTACACTCCATCCCAAAAGACATCAGAAGCTCTGTGCAGATTTACGCTGATGATACCAAGGTGTACAGACCAGTAGGAAGCCAGAGTGATGTACAAGCACTCCAAAGAGATATAGATACCCTGGTAGCATGGACAAAAAGGTGGCAACTACCACTTAACACTGCAAAGTCATGCACATCGGCGCCTCAAACCATGCTTTTGACTATATGATGGCAGGCCAAAAGCTTGAAGTCACCACAGAAGAAAGACCTGGGCCTCCTTGTTGACAGATCACTGCTGTTCCATGGGCACACTGCTGCTACAGTTGCCAAAGCCCTCCACACTCTAGGCATCATCAGACGAACTTTCTTGGACCTGAATGAAGTTACTCTTCCACTCTTGTTTAAAGCAATGGTGAGGCCCATCCTTGAGTATGGAAACAGTGTATGGGGACCCACCTTCTGTGGTGATGAAGACAAAGTGGAGAAGGTACTGAGAAGGGCAACCAAGATGGTGAAGTCACTCAAGCATCTCCCATACCAAGAAAGGTTGAAGCAGCTGAGAATGTCAAGCATGTGCTACAGACGTGAGAGAGGAGACATGATTGTGGTGCACCAGCTCCTGACCAACAAGATAAGGATGGATCCCACAAGTTTCTTCGTTTTGGCTCCAGAGGATGTCATCACAAGGGGACACACTAGGAAGCTGTTGAAACCAGTGGCCAACAAGGTGATTCGCCAACGTTTCTTCTCTCATCAAGTCTCTCTCACTCCTGGAATAGCCTACCGGATGAAGTGCTCAGCGCTGATTCAACAAACAGCTTCAAAAACAGACTGGACAAGCACTGGCAAGGCCGTATGTTCAAGACAAGAGAGGGGCCACAGTAATGTACTGAGCGGGAAATCACAGGCTTCAATCCTTTAGCCTACTTTCCTGAAATCCCTGGTATATAAGGTATATAATCATGATGTGTTCTATTTAATATTTACAATAATTGATTGCATTTGGAGCAAATTTGCTGGATATAAATAAGAATGCATAAAAGTGTGACAAAAAAGTGAATTGTTTAAGATTAGGCTGACCGAAAAGTGTCCAAAAATGTATAAGCCTGACCGACCGATTACCAAATCGGTCACACATTTGTTTCGGTTACCAAAATGTTGGTAACCGATTGCCACCACTAGTGCCAACCACCACACCAGCGCACAAAGAAAGCAAGGTGCGCTGAAGAGAGGACACGCCGAGCGTGACCTCATCAGATGAATCGCGGACAAGTCGATCGTATAAAGTCTGCCCGTACCTGTGAAATGGCAGAATGTTACCTGAATCTGTTTCTTCCTTTCGATAATATCGATGGCAATCTCCTCCGTTCTGATCCTCTGTTTCTCCTTGGCCTCCTGCAGTTCGTAAGCCAGCTGGGCCTCGGCCCTCTGTCGGCAGGGAAGCAAAGTTACAGGCACACAGCTCTGGACAATCGACTGATATCACACTTATTTGTCATCATGTACACGACAGCTTTATGGAAAACACCATCTTGCAAACATTTGCACGTAAAACATGACCGAAATGCGGTTACTGTAGCAGGCTACATACGCCGACAAACAAAACAAATCTGCCTCAGGCACAAGGCCCGCACACCACACAGTTTCTAGTCCTGTGAGCGCATACAGGCGTAACTCAGCCAGCGTTAGTTGGCACCACCTGGCCAGTCTGGCCTGCGATCGACTCCAGCTGAATCTGTCCCAACAGAACTGAATCTGTTCCAGCCCCAACAGCACGCTATCAGACACCAGCCCTGCCCCTCCCCACGACAGCCCGGCCGCGTCATCAGACACCAGCCCTGCCCCTCCCCACGACAGCCCGGCCGCGTCATCAGACACCAGCCCTGCCCCTCCCCACGACAGCCCGGCCGCGTCATCAGACACCAGCCCTGCCCCTCCCCACGACAGCCCGGCCGCGTCATCAGACACCAGCCCTGCCCCTCCCCACGAGACAGCCCGGCCGCGTCATCAGACACCAGCCCTGCCCCTCCCCACGACAGCCCGGCCGCGTCATCAGACACCAGCCCTGCCCCTCCCACGACAGCCCGGCCGCGTCATCAGACACTAGCCCTGCCCCTCCCCACGAGACAGCCCGGCCGCGTCATCAGACACCAGCCCTGCCCCTCCCACGACAGCCCGGCCGCGTCATCAGACACCAGCCCCTCCCCACGACAGCCCGGCCGCGTCATCAGACACCAGCCCCTCCCCACGACAGCCCGGCCGCGTCATCAGACACCAGCCCCTCCCCTCCCCACGACAGCCCGGCCGCGTCATCAGACACCAGCCCCTCCCCACGACAGCCCGGCCGCGTCATCAGACACCAGCCCCTCCCCTCCCCACGACAGCCCGGCCGCGTCATCAGACACCAGCCCCTCCCCACGACAGCCCGGCCGCGTCATCAGACACCAGCCCTGCCCCTCCCCACGACAGCCCGGCCGCGTCATCAGACACCAGCCCTGCCCCTCCCCACGACAGCCCGGCCGCGTCATCAGACACCTGTCCCTCCCCACGACAGCCCGGCCGCGTCATCAGACACCAGCCCTGCCCCTCCCCACGACAGCCCGGCCGCGTCATCAGTCCTGCCCCTCCCCTCCCCACGACAGCCCGGCCGCGTCATCAGACACCAGCCCCTCCCCACGACAGCCCGGCCGCGTCATCAGCCCTGCCCCTCCCCTCCCCACGACAGCCCGGCCGCGTCATCAGACACCAGCCCTGCCCCTCCCACGACAGCCCGGCCGCGTCATCAGACACCAGCCCTGCCCCTCCCCTCCCCACGACAGCCCGGCCGCGTCATCAGACACCAGCCCTGCCCCTCCCCACGACAGCCCGGCCGCGTCATCAGACACCAGCCCTGCCCCTCCCCTCCCCACGACAGCCCGGCCGCGTCATCAGACACCAGCCCTGCCCCTCCCACGACAGCCCGGCCGCGTCATCGGACACCAGCCCAGCCCCTCCCACGAGACAGCCCGGCCGTGTCATCAGACACCAGCCCTGCCCCTCCCACGACAGCCCGGCCGCGTCATCAGACACCAGCCCTGCCCCTCCCCACGAGACAGCCCGGCCGCGTCATCAGACACCAGCCCCGCCCCTCCCCACGACAGCCCGGCCGCGTCATCAGCCCAGCCCCGCCCCTCCCCACGACAGCCCGGCCGCGTCATCAGACACCAGCCCCGCCCCTCCCCACGACAGCCCGGCCGCGTCATCAGCCCAGTCCCGCCCCTCCCCACGACAGCCCGGCCGCGTCATCAGACACCAGCCCTGCCCCTCCCCACGACAGCCCGGCCGCGTCATCAGACACCAGCCCTGCCCCTCCCCACGACAGCCCGGCCGCGTCATCAGACACCAGCCCAGCCCCTCCCACGAGACAGCCCGGCCGCGTCATCAGACACCAGCCCTGCCCCTCCCCACGACAGCCCGGCCGCGGCATCAGACACCAGCCCCTCCCCACGAGACAGCCCGGCCGCGTCATCAGACACCAGCCCTGCCCCTCCCCACGACAGCCCGGCCGCGTCATCAGACACCAGCCCTGCCGCGTCATCAGACACCAGCCCGGCCCCACGACAGCCCGGCCGCGTCATCAGACACCAGCCCTGCCCCTCCCCACGACAGCCCGGCCGCGTCATCAGACACCAGCCCTGCCGCGTCATCAGACACCAGCCCCTCCCCTTCCCACGACAGCCCGGCGGCGTCATCAGACACCAGCCCTGCCCCTCCCCACGACAGCCCGGCCGCGTCATCAGACACCAGCCCTGCCCCTCCCCACGACAGCCCGGCCGCGTCATCAGACACCAGCCCTGCCCCTCCCCACGACAGCCCGGCCGCGTCATCAGACACCAGCCCTGCCCCTCCCCACGACAGCCCGGCCGCGTCATCAGACACCAGCCCTGCCCCTCCCCACGACAGCCCGGCCGCGTCATCAGACACCAGCCCTGCCCCTCCCACGACAGCCCGGCCGCGTCATCAGACACCAGCCCCGCCCCTCCCCACGAGACAGCCCGGCCGCGTCATCAGACACCAGCCCCTCCCCACGACAGCCCGGCCGCGTCATCAGACACCAGCCCTGCCCCTCCCCACGACAGCCCGGCCGCGTCATCAGACACCAGCCCGGCCCCTCCCCACGACAGCCCGGCCGCGTCATCGGACACCAGCCCTGCCCCTCCCACGACAGCCCGGCCGCGTCATCAGACACCAGCCCTGCCCCTCCCCACGACAGCCCGGCCGCGTCATCAGACACCAGTCCTGCCCCTCCCCACGACAGCCCGGCCGCGTCATCAGACACCAGCCCTGCCCCTCCCCACGACAGCCCGGCCGCGTCATCAGACACCAGCCCTGCCCCTCCCCACGACAGCCCGGCCGCGTCATCAGACACCAGCCCTGCCCCTCCCCACGACAGCCCGGCCGCGTCATCAGACACCAGCCCTGCCCCTCCCCACGACAGCCCGGCCGCGTCATCAGACACCAGCCCCTCCCCACGACAGCCCGGCCGCGTCATCAGACACCAGCCCTGCCCCTCCCCACGAGACAGCCCGGCCGCGTCATCGGACACCAGCCCTGCCCCTCCCACGACAGCCCGGCCGCGTCATCAGACACCAGCCCCGCCCCTCCCCACGACAGCCCGGCCGCGTCATCGGACACCAGCCCTGCCCCTCCCCACGACAGCCCGGCCGCGTCATCAGACACCAGCCCGGCCGCGTCATCAGCCCTGCCCCTCCCCTCCCCACGAGACAGCCCGGCCGCGTCATCAGACACCAGCCCCGCCCCTCCCCACGAGACAGCCTGGCCGCGTCATCGGACACCAGCCCTGCCCCTCCCCACGAGACAGCCCGGCCGCGTCATCGGACACCAGCCCTGCCCCTCCCCACGACAGCCCGGCCGCGTCATCAGACACCAGCCCCTCCCCTCCCCACGACAGCCCGGCCGCGTCATCAGACACCAGCCCTGCCCCTCCCACGACAGCCCGGCCGCGTCATCAGACACCAGCCCCGCCCCTCCCCACGACAGCCCGGCCGCGTCATCAGACACCAGCCCTGCCCCTCCCCACGACAGCCCGGCCGCGTCATCAGACACCAGCCCTGCCCCTCCCACGACAGCCCGGCCGCGTCATCAGACACCAGCCCCTCCCCACGACAGCCCGGCCGCGTCATCAGACACCAGCCCTGCCCCTCCCCACGACAGCCCGGCCGCGTCATCAGACACCAGCCCCTCCCCACGACAGCCCGGCCGCGTCATCAGACACCAGCCCTGCCCCTCCCCTCCCCACGACAGCCCGGCCGCGTCATCAGACACCAGCCCTGCCCCTCCCCACGAGACAGCCCGGCCGCGTCATCAGACACCAGCCCTGCCCCACGACAGCCCGGCCGTATCATCGGACACGTACCGCGGTGTTAACCTCGCCGTCGAACTGCGCCTTCTGCAGCTTGAACGCCTTGGTGTTGTCCTCGATCTTGGTGTCGGTGCTGTACTTCACGTCCATGGCGGCACGTTCGCATTCCGCTTCCTGTCGGCACCGCAGACACACAATCAGGTAAGGTACAATGTACAGACACGAGATACGTACAGACACACAATCAGGTAAGGTACAATGCACAGACTCGAGATACGTACAGACACGCACTCAGGTAAGGTGTAATGTACAGACTCGAGATACGTACAGACACGCAATCAGGTAAGGTGCAATGCACAGACTCGAGATACGTACAGACACGCAATCAGGTAAGGTGCAATGCACAGACTCGAGATACGTACAGACACGCAATCAGGTAAGGTGCAATGCACAGACTCGAGATACGTACAGACACGCAATCAGGTAAGGTGTAATGCACAGACTCGAGATACATACAGACACGCACTCAGGTAAGGTGTAATGCACAGACTCGAGATACGTACAGACACGCAATCAGGCAATGTACAGACTCGAGATACGTACAGACACGCACTCAGGTAAGGTGTAATGTACAGACTCGAGATACGTACAGACACGCAATCAGGCAAGGTACAATGCACAGACTCGAGATACGTACAGACACGCAATCAGGCAATGTACAGACTCGAGATACGTACAGACACGCACTCAGGTAAGGTGTAATGTACAGACTCGAGATACGTACAGACACGCAATCAGGCAAGGTGCAATGCACAAACTAGAGATACGTACAGACACGCAATCAGGTAAGGTGTAATGTACAGACTCGAGATACGTACAGACACGCACTCAGGTAAGGTGCAATGTACAGACTCGAGATACGTACAGACACGCAAAGGTAAGGTGTAATGCACAGACTCGAGATACGTACAGACACGCAATCAGGTAAGGTGTAATGTACAGACTCGAGATACGTACAGACACGCAAAGGTAAGGTGTAATGCACAGACTCGAGATACGTACAGACACGCGATCAGGTAAGGTACAATGCACAGACTCGAGATACGTACAGACACGCAATCAGGCAAGGTACAATGCACAAACGCGAGATACGTACAGACACGCAAAGGTAAGGTGTAATGCACAGACTCGAGATACGTACAGACACGCACTCAGGTAAGGTGCAATGTACAGACGCGAGATACGTACAGACACGCAAAGGTAAGGTGCAATGCACAAACGCGAGATACGTACAGACACGCAAAGGTAAGGTGCAATGCACAAACGCGAGATACGTACAGACACGCAAAGGTAAGGTGCAATGCACAAACGCGAGATACGTACAGACACGCAAAGGTAAGGTGCAATGCACAAACGCGAGATACGTACAGACACGCAAAGGTAAGGTGCAATGCACAAACGCGAGATACGTACAGACACGCACTCAGGTAAGGTACAATGCACAAACGCGAGATACGCACAGACACGCAATCAGGTAAGGTGCAATGCACAGACTCGAGATACGTACAGACACGCACTCAGGTAAGGTGCAATGCACAAACGCGAGATACGTACAGACACGCACTCAGGTAAGGTGCAATGCACAGACTCGAGATACGTACAGACACGCACTCAGGTAAGGTGTAATGCACAGACTCGAGATACGTACAGACACGCACTCAGGTAAGGTGCAATGCACAAACGCGAGATACGTACAGACACGCAATCAGGTAAGGTACAATGCACAGACTCGAGATACGTACAGACACGCACTCAGGTAAGGTGCAATGCACAAACGCGAGATACGTACAGACACGCAATCAGGTAAGGTACAATGCACAGACTCGAGATACGTACAGACACGCACTCAGGTAATGTGCAATGCACAAACGCGAGATACGTACACACACGCAAAGGTAAGGTGCAATGCACAGACGCGAGACGGTAAATGCACAGAGTACCACAGTTCATTATGGGGAGATTATTCAGGTTTTCTCATTCCACTTCAAAGTTGCATCTCCGTTCTCGCTTACGGTTTTAATTTCTAGTTATCCTTTCAACGTGCCATTGTGTTTCCCGGTTACGCAACACGAGTCCTTTAACCGCTCTGTTCACCAAATCACCGGATCAGAATGAAACGCACGATACCCAGACTGTCCGCAGAAGATTGAACCAGCGAGATATCCAGGCAGCATGCACGCACTACACACCTATCAGCGAGATATCCAGGCAGCATGCACGCACTACACACCTATCAACATCTTGTGCCAAAATAAGCCTGCCCCTGAGCCACTAACCCTGATGCCGGCATCGCGTATCGCCATGGCCATTCCTGTGTTGGCATCCCTCTTGACGGCCGCCGTCTGGGAGCGCCCCAGCGAGGACAGGTACTCCACCGTGTCGTACACGTCCTTAATGGTGAAGCTGAGGATCTCCACGCCCATGCGGCCCACGTCGGGCGCGGCCACCTCGCGCACCAGCGCCGCGAACTGGTCGCGGTCCTTGAAGATCTCCTCCACGGTCAGGGTGCCTGGCGGGGTACGAATCAGATGACTGTTCGGGCCTAAGGTAGCCACAACTATTGGGATTGTATGGTGGCAATGGTAGTAGAAGTAGGCGACACATTCGTGGACGCCGGTCAAAGACAGAACACTAGCGTGGGCAGGTCTCACCGCGTTTGACCTTTTCAGAATTTGTCTGTGGCCCCTCGGCATTAAAGTTCAGACTGTGCTTTAAAATAAAACAAACTGTCTTATAATCCCAACCAGCTTAGTACACACATATCATCGGCAAATAAGCCACTTTTGTATGCCATGGTATTATAGTGTGTGCATACTGTGAACAAACGCAGAGCCAGCGTCAGCGGCCAGTTAAGGCCATACCCAGAATGGAGCGCAGGTGTCCCTCCATCGTCTGCAGGATCGTCAGCTCGATGTCCTCCACGGTCTTGCCGAGGAACTGCTCCGAGGCCGTCTTCAGTATGTCGTCCTGGCTGATGATCTTACACTGGGCCACGGCGTTGACCGTCAGCGGGACGCCCTGCGCCGTCTCCACGTGTTCACACATCGGGTTCAGCGTCATCGTCTGGGGACACACATCACACATCAGCTGATCATCGTCTGGGGACACACATCAGCTGATTATTGTCTGAGGACACACATCAGCGGATCATCGTCTGGGGACACACATCACACATCAGCTGATCATCGTCTGGGGACACACATCAGCTGATCATCGTCTGGGGACACACATCACACATCAGCTGATCATCGTCTGGGGACACACATCACACATCAGCTGATCATCGTCTGGGGACACACATCAGCTGATCATCGTCTGGGGACACACATCACACATCAGCTGATCATCGTCTGGGGACACACATCAGCTGATCATCGTCTGGGGACACACATCAGCTGATCATCGTCTGGGGACACCCATCAGCTGATCATCGTCTGGGGACACACATCAGCTGATCATCGTCTGGGGACACCCATCAGCTGATCATCGTCTGGGGACACCCATCAGCTGATCATCGTCTGGGGACACACATCAGCTGATCATCGTCTGGGGACACACATCACACATCAGCTGATCATCGTCTGGGGACACACATCACACATCAGCTGATCATCGTCTGGGGACACACATCAGCTGATCATCGTCTGGGGACACACATCAGCTGATTATTGTCTGAGGACACACATCAGCGGATCATCGTCTGGGGACACACATCAGCTGATCATCGTCTGGGGACACACATCACACATCAGCTGATCATCGTCTGGGGACACACATCAGCTGATTATTGTCTGAGGACACACATCAGCTGATCATCGTCTGGGGACACACATCACACATCAGCTGATCATCGTCTGGGGACACACATCACACATCAGCTGATCATCGTCTGGGGACACACATCAGCTGATTATTGTCTGAGGACACACATCAGCGGATCATCGTCTGGGGACACACATCAGCTGATCATCGTCTGGGACACACATCACACATCAGCTGATCATCGTCTGGGGACACACATCAGCTGACTATTGTCTGAGGACACACATCAGCTGATCATCGTCTGGGGACACACATCACACATCAGCTGATCATCGTCTGGGGACACACATCACACATCAGCTGATCATCGTCTGAGGACACACATCACACATCAGCTGATCATCGTCGGGGACACACATCAGCTGATCATCGTCTGGGGACACACATCAGCTGATCATCGTCTGGGGACACACATCAGCTGATCATCGTCTGGGGACACACATCAGCTGATCATCGTCTGGGGACACACATCAGCTGATCATCGTCTGGGGACACACATCACACATCAGCTGATCATCGTCTGGGGACACACATCACACATCAGCTGATCATCGTCTGGGGACACACATCAGCTGATCATCGTCTGGGGACACACATCACACATCAGCTGATCATCGTCTGGGGACACACATCAGCTGATCATCGTCTGGGGACACACATCACACATCAGCTGATCATCGTCTGAGGACACACATCACACATCAGCTGATCATCGTCGGGGACACACATCAGCTGATCATCGTCTGGGGACACATCACACATCAGCTGATCATCGTCTGGAGACACACATCACACATCAGCTGATCATCGTCTGGAGACACACATCACACATCAGCTGATCATCGTCTGGGGACACACATCACACATCAGCTGATCATCGTCTGGGGACACACATCAGCTGATTATTGTCTGAGGACACACATCAGCTGATCATCGTCTGGGGACACACATCAGCTGATCATCGTCTGGGGACACACATCACACATCAGCTGATCATCGTCTGGGGACACACATCAGCTGATCATCGTCGGGGACACACATCAGCTGATCATCGTCTGGGGACACACATCAGCTGATCATCGTCTGGGGACACACATCAGCTGATCATCGTCTGGGGACACACATCAGCTGATCATCGTCTGGGGACACACATCAGCTGATCATCGTCTGGGGACACACATCACACATCAGCTGATCATCGTCTGGGGACACACATCACACATCAGCTGATCATCGTCTGGGGACACACATCAGCTGATCATCGTCTGGGGACACACATCACACATCAGCTGATCATCGTCTGGGACACACATCAGCTGATCATCGTCTGGGGACACACATCACACATCAGCTGATCATCGTCTGGGGACACACATCAGCTGATCATCGTCTGGGGACACACATCACACATCAGCTGATCATCGTCTGGAGACACACATCACACATCAGCTGATCATCGTCTGGGGACACACATCACACATCAGCTGATCATCGTCTGGGGACACACATCACACATCAGCTGATCATCGTCTGGGGACACACATCAGCTGATTATTGTCTGAGGACACACATCAGCGGATCATCGTCTGGGGACACACATCACACATCAGCTGATCATCGTCTGGGGACACACATCACACATCAGCTGATTATTGTCTGAGGACACACATCAGCGGATCATCGTCTGTGGACACACATCACACATCAGCTGATCATCGTCTGGGGACACACATCAGCTGATCATCGTCTGGGGACACACATCACACATCAGCTGATCATCGTCTGGGGACACACATCAGCTGATTATTGTCTGAGGACACACATCAGCTGATTATTGTCTGAGGACACACATCAGCGGATCATCGTCTGGGGACACACATCACACAGCTGATCATCGTCTGGGGACACACATCACACATCAGCTGATCATCGTCTGGGGACACACATCACACATCAGCTGATCATCGTCTGGGGACACACATCAGCTGATCATCGTCTGGGGACACCCATCAGCTGATCATCGTCTGGGGACACACATCAGCTGATCATCGTCTGGGGACACCCATCAGCTGATCATCGTCTGGGGACACACATCAGCTGATCATTGTCTAGGGACACACATCAGCTGATCATTGTCTGGGGACACACATCACATATCAGCTGATCATCGTCTGGGGACACACATCAGCTGATTATTGTCTGGGGACACACATCACATATCAGCTGATTATCGTCTAGGGACAAACATCAGCTGATCATCGTCTGGGGACACACATCAGCTGATCATCGTCTGGGGACACACATCAGCCGATTATTGCCTGGAGACACACATCACATATCAGCTGATCATCGTCTGGGGACACACATCAGCTGATCATCGTCTGGGGACACACATCACATATCAGCTGATCATCGCCTGAGGACACACATCAGCTGATCATTGTCTGGGGACACACATCACACACCAGCTGATCATCGTCTGGGGGCACACATCACACACCAGCTGATCATCGTCTGGGGACACACATCACATATCAGCTGATCATTGTCTGGGGACACACATCACACATCAGCTGATTATTGTCTGGGGACACACATCAGCTGATCATTGTCTGGGGACACACATCAGCTGATCATTGTCTGGGGACACACACCAGCTGATCATCGTCTGAGGACACACATCAGCTGATTATCGTCTAGGGACACACATCAGCTTATTATTGTCTGGGGACACACATCACACATCAGCTGATCATCGTCTGAGGACACACATCAGCTGATTATCGTCTAAAGACACACATCAGCTGATTATTGTCTGGGGACACACATCACACATCAGCTGATCATCGTCTGAGGACACACATCAGCTGATTATCGTCTAGGGACACACATCAGCTGATCATTGTCTGGGGACACACATCACATATCAGCTGATCATTGTCTGGGGACACACATCAGCTGATCATCGCCTGGGGACACACATCAGCTGATCATTGTCTGGGGACACACATCACACATCAGCTGATCATCGTCTGAGGACACACATCAGCTGATTATCGTCTAGGGACACACATCAGCTGATCATTGTCTGGGGACACACATCACATATCAGCTGATCATTGTCTGGGGACACACATCAGCTGATCATCGTCTGGGGACACACATCAGCTGATCATTGTCTGGGGACACGCATCACATATCAGCTGATCATTGTCTGGGGACACACATCAGCTGATCATCGTCTGGGGACACACATCAGCTGATCATCGTCTAGGGACACACATCAGCTGATTATTGTCTGGGGACACACATCACATATCAGCTGATCATCGTCTGGGGACACACATCAGCTGATTATTGTCTGGGGACACACATCACATATCAGCTGATCATCGTCTGGGGACACACATCAGCGGATCATCGTCTGGGGACACACATCACACATCAGCTGATCATCGTCTGAGGACACACATCACACATCAGCTGATCATCGTCTGGGGACACACATCAGCGGATCATCGTCTGGGGACACACATCACACATCAGCTGATCATCGTCTGGGGACACACATCAGCTGATCATCGTCTAGGGACACACATCACACACCAGCTGATCATCGTCTGGGGACACACATCAGCTGATCATCGTCTGGGGACACACATCAGCTGATTATTGTCTGGGGACACACATCACATATCAGCTGATCATCGTCTGGGGACACACATCAGCTGATTATTGTCTGGGGACACACATCACATATCAGCTGATTATCGTCTGGGGACACACATCAGCTGATTATTGTCTGGGGACACACATCACATATCAGCTGATCATCGTCTGGGGACACACATCACACATCAGCTGATCATCGTCTGGGGACACACATCAGCTGATCATCGTCTAGGGACACACATCACACATCAGCTGATCATCGTCTGGGGACACACATCAGCTGATCATCGTCTGGGGACACACATCAGCTGATTATTGTCTGGGGACACACATCACATATCAGCTGATCATCGTCTGGGGACACACATCAGCTGATTATTGTCTGGGGACACACATCACATATCAGCTGATCATCGTCTGGGGACACACATCAGCTGATTATTGTCTGGGGACACACATCACATATCAGCTGATCATCGTCTGGGGACACACATCACACATCAGCTGATCATCGTCTGGGGACACACATCAGCTGATCATCGTCTGGGGACACACATCAGCTGATCATCGTCTGGGGACACACATCAGCTGATTATCGTCTAGGGACACACATCAGCTGATTATTGTCTGGGGACACACATCACATATCAGCTGATCATCGTCTGGGGACACACATCAGCTGATTATTGTCTGGGGACACACATCACATATCAGCTGATTATCGTCTAGGGACAAACATCAGCTGATCATCGTCTGGGGACACACATCAGCTGATCATCGTCTGGGGACACACATCAGCTGATCATCGTCTGGGGACACACATCAGCTGATCATCGTCTGAGGACACACATCACATATCAGCTGATCATCGTCTGGGGACACACATCAGCTGATCATCGTCTGGGGACACACATCAGCTGATCATCGTCTGGGGACACACATCAGCCGATTATTGCCTGGAGACACACATCAGCTGATCATCGTCTGGGGACACACATCAGCTGATCATCGTCTGGGGACACACATCACATATCAGCTGATCATCGTCTGGGGACACACATCAGCTGATCATCGTCTGGGGACACACATCAGCTGATCATCGTCTGGGGACACACATCAGCCGATTATTGCCTGGAGACACACATCAGCTGATCATCGTCTGGGGACACACATCACACATCAGCTGATCATCGTCTGGAGACACACATCAGCTGATCATCGTCTGGGGACACACATCAGCCGATTATTGCCTGGAGACACACATCAGCTGATCATCGTCTGGGGACACACATCACACATCAGCTGATCATCGTCTGGAGACACACATCAGCTGATCATCGTCTGGGGACACACATCACACATCAGCTGATCATCGTCTGGGGACACACATCACACATCAGCTGATCATCGTCTGGGGACACACATCAGCTGATCATCGTCTGGGGACACACATCAGCTGATCATCGTCTGGGGACAAACATCAGCTGATCATCGTCTGGGGACACACATCACACATCAGCTGATCATCGTCTGGGGACACACATCAGCTGATCATCGTCTGGGGACACACATCACACATCAGCTGATCATCGTCTGAGGACACACATCACATATCAGCTGATCATCGTCTGGGGACACACATCAGCTGATCATCGTCTAGGGACACACATCAGCCGATTATTGCCTGGAGACACACATCAGCTGATCATCGTCTGGGGACACACATCACACATCAGCTGATCATCGTCTGGGGACACACATCAGCTGATCATTGTCTGGGGACACACATCGCACACCAGCTGATCATCGTCTGGGGACACACATCACACATCAGCTGATCATCGTCTGGGGACACACATCAGCTGATCATCGTCTGGGGACACACATCACACATCAGCTGATCATCGTCTGAGGACACACATCACATATCAGCTGATCATCGTCTGGGGACACACATCAACTGATCATCGTCTGGGGACACACATCAGCCGATTATTGCCTGGAGACACACATCAGCTGATCATCGTCTGGGGACACACATCACACATCAGCTGATCATCGTCTGGGGACACACATCAGCTGATCATTGTCTGGGGACACACATCACACACCAGCTGATCATCGTCTGAGGACACACATCACACATCAGCTGATCATCGTCTGAGGACACACATCAGCTGATCATCGTCTCAGGACACACATCACACATCAGATGATCATCGTCTGGGGGCAAACATCAGCTGATCATCGTCAGGGGACACACATCAGATGATCATCGTCTGGGGACACCCATCAGCTGATCATCATCTGGGGACACACATCAGCTGATCATCGTCTGAGGACACACATCACACATCAGATAATCATTGTCTGGGGACAAACATCAGCTGATCATCGTCAGGGGACACACATCAGCTGGTTATTGTCTGGGGACACACATCAGCTGATCATCGTCTGGGGACACACATCACACATCAGCTGATCATCGTCTGGGGACACACATCAGCTGATCATTGTCTGGGGACACACATCGCACACCAGCTGATCATCGTCTGGGGACACACATCACACATCAGCTGATCATCGTCTGGGGACACACATCAGCTGATCATCGTCTGGGGACACACATCACACATCAGCTGATCATCGTCTGAGGACACACATCACATATCAGCTGATCATCGTCTGGGGACACACATCAACTGATCATCGTCTGGGGACACACATCAGCCGATTATTGCCTGGAGACACACATCAGCTGATCATCGTCTGGGGACACACATCACACATCAGCTGATCATCGTCTGGGGACACACATCAGCTGATCATTGTCTGGGGACACACATCACACACCAGCTGATCATCGTCTGAGGACACACATCACACATCAGCTGATCATCGTCTGAGGACACACATCAGCTGATCATCGTCTCAGGACACACATCACACATCAGATGATCATCGTCTGGGGGCAAACATCAGCTGATCATCGTCAGGGGACACACATCAGATGATCATCGTCTGGGGACACCCATCAGCTGATCATCGTCTGGGGACACACATCAGCTGATCATCGTCTGAGGACACACATCACACATCAGATGATCATTGTCTGGGGACAAACATCAGCTGATCATCGTCAGGGGACACACATCAGCTGGTTATTGTCTGGGGACACACATCAGCTGATCATCGTCTGAGGACACACATCACACATCAGCTGATCATCGTCTGGGGACACACATCACACATCAGCTGATCAGGTCATTGCTAAACAGATGATACAGTTATTACCACCCAGTCACAACACTACGGCTGGGCTGGGAGGCAACGCTGATGTGTCGTCTGGGGACACACATCACACATCAGCTGATCAGGTCATTGCTAAACAGATGATACAGTTATTACCGCCCAGTCACAACACTACGGTTGGGCTGGGAGGCAACATGTCAGGTGGCGCCACTTGCACCAGTGACTGATTGTTACACGGCTGCTGCTGTTAAAAAGCCACCACAGACCTGCCATCATACATTTTGTGACAAAAAGACCCTCACCTCACCAGCAGCTGGGTCCTGGGGTCTTTGACATTGCCAATAGCTCAGATGCACTAATGTATAAGAATTATAATGCTAATGAGGAAATATTAACAACATGACAACTGTGAATTATGATATCAAAACGGTCGGAAAATAGTGGATAGCAATTCGATCCTCTTTCGTTAACTTCACAAATTAATTTGTGATGACTGGCCGGGTTAACATTAACACATGTTTGTTTACCGATGTAATATTCTGATCTAAGAAATGCCTCTACAAAAGTTTTTGACTTCATTTATGAAAATACAACTGTGTATATGACAGGATTCCAGCCCTTGGCCCTCAGCTGCGCCCGTTTAGTTCTTGCCACCAGCGAAGCGAGTTCGATCTGCTCACCTCGAGACTTAGCGACTGGACATCCGTGACTGCCCACCAGGCCCAGGCCCAGCCACCAACAATGGTCCGCTTCTGTTGGGAGCCGCACCACCCTCCTGCAGACGCAGAAAGCCGGCACAGTGCGGCATTAGTCTCGCCAGTGATACAGGCGCATTGGGTGGTTAGTCAGCAAAGGAGCAGCATTCACACACAGCATTCACACTAGACACAAACATCTGCAGGTCCAACCTGTAGTAGACGTACTGAGTCAAATAGGTTTGTGTGGATGTAATGTAAATTGTTTTCCAAGAATGAGAGGACATTTGTAGCTGTTGAAGCGAGTGGCAATATCATTGTTGCTTGCAGATTTTCTGAAGCATAACAGAGTTGTTCACAAAAGACACAAGAAAGGTGCTGTGGTATCTCACACATTGTGAGGATTTAAGAGATGCAGAGAATTATACAAATCACTAGGCATGTTGGGGGAGGGCAGGTACTGTGCTAGCATGAACACATTGTTACTAATCTCTAAAACATTGTTCCTTATCTCCGTCATTTGATGATGCTAATGGACTAATTGCAGGTTACCTAACCCAATGTTTAAATTTTTATTTATTTATAAAAAGCAAATGAATAATACAAAATAGGTGTCACTACTATACATTCCTCCACATTGTCAGTATTTAAAATTATTAAGTATATTGACATAATTTAGAATTCTGCTCTCTGATTGGTCGTGACGTCAGATGGCAATAGTTCAGGCAATCAAAGTTACTGTGAGGTAGTCTTGGACGGCTCAGTTGACATATTTAGTTTAATATGGAGGTTCAACAGAAAAATAAACAGCATACTTATCGCACAGAAATCAAAGCATGTGAAACAGATAATTAAATTTATCCAGATGTTATTTCATTTGTAATCATGCAGCTTTACAGAAACAAGCATCAAACTAAAATTGTAGAATTCTACCTTGTGACCAAATCAATCATCTTAACGGAAGTTCAAAGGGATTTCAACGGATCGCTACAGTCAAACGGGTCCTAGGGATGATCTAGATCTCTATTCATACAAGCTCTGGACCCGACAGAAGCTATTTCAGAACAACATTGAACGCACAGTCACATTTTGCAAGTGGTTTCTGGGGCCGTGCTGCAGTGAGGGTAGCCTCAGGATCTGAGCCCTCTTGACTACTTCCTGTGGAGGTACCTAAAATATTTATAGGTGTTTAAGAAGAATCTCCAGACCAGGAAGCAACTAAAGAGAGCTGTGGGAGCTGCAGTGTGGGCCATCCCCACCAACATGTACTTGTAAGCAGTGGTGAGTCTGAGGCAGAGGGCAGAGCTGTGTCCAGTGGTGTACCTAGGATTCACTCCAGGAGGGGCACTTTTTTTTATCAGGGGGCATAAGGTACCCACACCAAAAAAACTCGCCGGAATTGGCCCACTATATTTTTAAAAGGGCATATTTCCAGCATTTTTTTTTCTTTAAAAAATCGCAAAAATAATTAATTTTTCCGACCAAAGGGTACGGACCTAAGGGTACGGTACGGACCTTCAGGAGGGGGCATTTGCCCTGTTTGTCCCCGCCCCTTGGCCACGCCTATGGCTGTGCCCTAGCGTGGCCAAGGGCACAGCCATAGGCACAGCCATAGCCATAGGCCTAGCCGAAACAGAGCCTATCTCTAACATGTGCTGTAGAGGATATTAAAATGACGCTTTGTTTTGAATATGCACAGCATAAATCTCCACGAATTTCTGAGCAGTTTGGTGTGAACAGTAAATCAGAAGAAAATGCTTAACCATTTTTAGTTTCTACAGGAAACCACAGGAAACGCCAGGAAACGCCCTGCTTTTCCGGTGGCAGTCAGTTCACTATTGCCATCTAATGTCACAACATCAAGTGCTTTATAAATTATAAACTTGTGCACAAATATCTCGCGAAATATTGATTTGTATGGAAAATGGTGTGTATCACATTCATTAGCACATTTTTCTTATTGTTTTGCAAATATTCACCAAACAACCTGCAACTAGTTCATTGGGGTTGGGGTAAGAAAATGGAAATGAATGTTGTATCTTGCAGAACACACTTGAAACAAAAACACTACCTACCATTTAACAAAACAACTTTGCAATAAGCTTATAAATGTAAGGAAACCCAAAAGCATTAGCACACTAGGGGATACAACATTATACCACCTGAAATTTAGTGGTAGCAGTTAGCACCCGAAAACATCATACCAAAACATTATGCCACCTGGAAAGACAGCAAAGTTAGAAGCATGGGTGTATGTACAATGTATATTGTATATCATATCACTTTACACACTAATGCTGAGAGGGCTGACATACATACCTGACACTATGAGGGCTTCATTCGGCCCAACAGTGTGTATATTGCCCATGGTGATCAGTTCATGTAGGTACCTGAAACAAGGTGTTGTAATTATACACACAGACATAAAATAAAAGTGCAACAAGGAGCCCCTTAGGCCCATATGAATCTGCATATCCCCTTTACCAGTCTCACCCATTCAAAATTATTTTCCTTTTAAACCTGCCTAAAATAAGCCTAACACACAAGTATTCATTAACTAAGCCCTTCTCTGTAAAAATATTTATCTAATTTTGAAGGAAGCTGACTGGAAAAATGGCTGGTGTAGCCTAGTTCTACTTTGTCATTATGGGTTTATGCTGATGACCCCTGCCTTAATTTTCCCTATTAAACTCATGTCATTATGAGTTTATGCTGATGACCCCTGCCATAATTTTCCCTATTAACAATTCAATGATATATCTTCTTTGCCGTCTATATCTAAGTGATAACCCAATACCCAATTTCTTTAATCTATCTTTATAGGGCAAACTATCAAGACAATTTACCATTTGTGTTGCCATTTTTTAACTCTTGCTAACAACTAGCAATCTCTCTCATATGTTGGAGACCAAGACCACTTTACTTTACACACTAATGCTAACCTTTCAGCATGTGAGCATGTTTTATCATAGACTCAATGAAGTTATAAATCCCCTTGAATGTTCATTGCAGGATCCTCTTAAATTAGGGATCTGTTGCCAAATTGCACCTCAATCTAAACTGCAATCCACTGGAATCCTAGAAGCTTGGGTTATATTCAGCAGTATGGCAGACAACCATACCACTGGGCACATCCTTATACTGGGATTTTCATGTTATTGGTGATGTAGACGATACTGACACACTGCATTGCCAATAGCAGGGTCTGACATTGGGACATGTCCTGGGTTACAGTTGTTTACCCTACATATCTAAGTTGTAGCTTGTAGCCACAGACTCCACCGCTTTAGTTATTAGTTCATCATCATTTTATATTTATCTTATCAAGTAAACTAACCAGAAACACTAGCCTTGTTCAGGTACCATTCAGATAGTGATGGCACGGCGGCAGGTGAGCACGGCCAGGAGCACCTCTGGGAGCAACAATATTTGTGTTCCAACATAGTTAGGTAAGATACATTCTAAATAACATAACAGATATAGAATAGTGTCTTGAAAGATGCATAGTGACCAAGTAGTTAAAGGGATATTGCTACCTCACTGGCCAATATGGAGTTTTTGGTGTGTATCAGTAGATTAAAGGAATGTTTCACCTTTGTATTGGTTTTGAACTGAGATAGCCATTATCTTTAGCTGTTGTTGAAATGTCGAAATACTAAGGTAATTTTCCCCAAAGCTTAGTCATTTTTAAGCAATTTAATTTCTCATTTGCAAAAAGGGGTCTAGGCTAGTGATTGGCGCTGATTGGCTGACAGCCACTTTTTCAGCCAATTCCACTTTGTCAGCCAATCAGTGGTGGTCTATAACTCAATAATGTCATCATCCCAAATTTAAAACCTTAATTTGTATAAAGTTAAGTAACTTTTCAAGAGAAAAAATATCACCATCGTTTTCAGCAGCACTTACTTCATATTTTTGACTACAACCAGTATATATTTGACAACTTTCAGAAAGATGAAACATTCCCTTTAAGTGTCCGATTTCACCTGCAAGATTTGGTTCCTGAAACTCCCCCCATTAGATACAAAAATACATTTGCACCACTCATGATTGGCACACATTCATAAAATTGGAGTAACCTCATCACTATTTAGAATTACTTCTTTGCAGACTATGATTTGCTTTTTAATATTGCAAATTCAACATCATCATTCTGTCAGTGCACTTTAAAATTAAAATGTGTATACAGTTAATTATGTTTTTAACAATCATAGCCTCTTTCATAATAAAACATGAATAAAACAGCCAGAATGGCTATGGCTCGACATTGGGGCCCTAGGAGATTTGTGACCAATACCTTATAACACAGAAATACTTTTCAAGGTCAAGTCTCAGCAAATTTGGGCGCTTCAGCTTTGGGCGGGCGCCAATTTCACAGCCAAACTGGATGAGAGCGGCCATCATGAATCTGAGCTAATACTGAGCTAATACTGAGCACAGCTGGGACCAACGTTTTGGAGTGATATTTTTGTGTGTGTTAATGTTGATACCCTGATTTAGGTGCTGCAGGAGCAAGTTTGAACTTGAGCATATACAATTGTTGATCCCCACCATTAATTTAAAGGGATTATCCCACCTTAACATTATATTTGAGTTGAGATAGCCATTTGTATGCCTTGACATTGAAATTAGGTATGGTAGCAGTTACAAACACAATGAGCTAATAAAAAAGATATTCAAGTTTGATTTTGACATCTGTAAAAAATAAGGCCCATGTGTATTTGGATAGGGAGCCAACTGGTCATGATAGTCAACTTGTTTTAAGGTCAGCCTTGTAATATTTTCGTCTTCATTTCTCGATCTTCGGGTGGTTCGCAATCTAAGCCAATCTAGACACCGGATGATTCACTTTTTCTGTGCAATAGATGTCAACATAAAATTGTGCCATACATTTGGCGGCACAAAGGATTTCCCTGTTATTAAAAAAATCATATGAAGTCACCAACCCAACTTTTCGCTTAAAACTAACAATTGAATATCTTCCAAGATCAACATTTTTTTTCGGGAAAAAGTTCACGAACATGTTCAGCTGACCTCGCCTGACATGTAGACACACAATTAAGTGTGATTCGGCAACTTTCACAAAGGTGGGACCCTGACTGGAAAAAATACACTCACTACGCTGGACGCCTCTGCGGAGCCGTTGCGCCGAAATTTCGGCGCAATGGCCGTTGCGCAGAAATTTATTGGGTGCTACACTGCATGCACAACACCTGTTAAGACACATAAATGTGAAGTCAGCGTGTGGAAGGCCTCGCAGCGCCGCGTCAGCCTCGGCATCAGGGTTTCACCGTCTTTCAGTGCAAAGCATCAGGGGCGGATCTAGGGGGGGGGGCAAGGGGCCATCCCCCTCCCCCCCCCCCAAGGTCCTGAAACTATGATTTCCCCTCCCCCAAACGGTCGGACGTACAGTTGTAAACATTGCCTTTGCAGCAGTCAAAATCCAGCTATCCACATTGAAAAACCTGGAAATATTGTGCCGCTTCGCGGCATGATACAAAATTCGCAATTGCATATACAAATTTGGAAAATGGGAAAATGAATAAATTAAGTGTCTGGCAGAGGCTCTCCTTAGCGGTAGCGGTACCTCCTTAGCGGTGCTGGACCGAAGAGCCTAATAGTGGGACCAGGCCAGGAACATCTCCCCAAGCCATCTGGCCCCAGCCTCCTCAAGATCCACAGGGACCATTTATGCGCGGAAAAGTCGTTCTGCCTCTTGATGCTTTTAAACCGTTTGCACTGTTACCAGTTATTTGTTGCAGCTCAGTACATATGTAATGTATACAGTTATTATCATATGTACTATTGAGCGCTGACTGCCACCGGTCATCGTGATTTACTATCCGAGGAATATGTATATGAAAAACTACCTTAATTTCAATATTTTTCATCATACCGAGATGTGCAACCAGGAATAGGGGTTCCCTTCGGTTTGGCTCCACTCACGGTCTGGTTCCAATATTAAAATTGCGTTTTTCACGACCTAAACTTTAAATTTTCACACCGCTTCGCGGCGTCACATCAGTGACCATCGTCATAACGAAGCCATCGTCATCGTCTTTGGTTCGATGTAACGGTGAATTGAATGAGTAGCATTTTAGCTTCTTTTCCCCTACGTCTACAAGGCCCATATTTCTGAGTTTTATCAGGCAAACCAATACAATCTCAATATTTTTCAATGTTTGTCATCATACCGAGATGTGCAACCAGGAATACGGGTACCTGAGACTTCGCTCCTCTCTCACGGTCTGGTTCCAATATAAAAATTTCGTTTTCCACGACCTAAAATTAAAATGTGCACGTCGCTTCGCCGCGTCACATCGGTGGCCATACCGCCATCGTCATGACGAAGCCTTCGGTTCGTTGTAACGGCGAATTGAATGAATAACATTTTAGCTTTTTGTCCTCTACAAGGCCCATATTTCTGGGGTTTATCAGGCAAACCCGTACAATTTTGTGGCGCTAAATAACATGTACCTACCTACTATAACATGGAAACCACATTAAAAATGCTGCAAACGCACACACATACAAATAGGGATACATTTTTTTCCAGTCATATTAGCCGACCCCCACACAAAAAAAAAATTGGCCACGCCCCTGCCCGCCCCCCCCACTCAACAACTTTTTGGAAATACGCCACTGGATTTGCCCCTAAAACCCAAGGCTAGATCCGCCCGTCTTTCATGGCAAGGTCCATCCAGTGAGCGCCGTCCCAGAGCACAGAGTACCACTCTGGCTGCTCCACCCCCTCGCACAGAACGACAGTTGTGAACCCTTTGCTTTGGTACTGGCCGTCGCCGCTGACCCTACCCAGTATCGTTTGTCCACGGCTGGCAGGTGCTCAGCGATGGTGGAGGCCACCTGTTCGCCAGCTTCCCCGACTTTCCGCCTTTGATGATTTTTTTTGGTGTGGAAATTACTTCTATAAATGGGAACGCACTTTCCAAAAATCGAAGTTTCCGAAAATATAAAATTTAACCATAGTGTCCCCGACTGAATTGTGGAGTCAGTGGCGAGGCTCCTGGCAGGAGCAGCCCAGTCGTGGACCAGTGGACCCAGTCGTGCGGCCTTGAAGGATGGAACCGGAATTTCGGGGGTCTGTGCGCCGAACTTTTGCAAGATGAAATTACGCTGGACGTGCGCCGAAATTTTCGGCGCAATCCCCGAATTACGCTGGACACAGGGGCGTAGGGAGGATTTCGCCCAGAGGGGGGGGGGGGGGCAATGGGATCAGAGGGGCCCTGTAGCCAAGGGGGCCCACATCATTAAAACAGTACAGTATGTTGTATGTTGTAAAACAATGACAAATATGTTTTTGACAACGAAGAACAAGTTTATTCTTTCATTTTTGGGAGTCAAAAACACAAGATTTCGAAAATCCGAGATAGCCATTTTTAATATTATCATTTCCTTTTTTTCAATTTTTTTGCTTGCAATTTTCGTCAAATCTCGAATTTCTACGATTTTTCAAACATGTATTGTTTTTCCACCGAAAATTACATGACATGACGGGATTAAAACGTCGTTATCTCCCAAAGTAATCCACAATTGTCATTGCAATGTTGTGTTAAGACGTATAATTGATGCAGCATAAGGTAGTGAAGGATAGACGGCGACGGGCGATATCTATCATTGTTTTCAAGTTATTGAGAAAATCCGGGAGGGGAGGGGCAGATTCTGCCACCTCCAGCCGGGTGCGGGTTAATTAAAATATTATCCTGAATCTTCTTCAATTCGAATTCAGGGAACAACACAGTACCAACATGCCGATTGTGCAAATGTACGATGAAGTTTCCAAAATCTCTACAAAATAACGAAATACCTCCACCTTGATTTACAGAAAGCTTTGGATACAGATTGCTTAGCAATTATCTTTTTTTATAAATACACCGCATTGTGATACGAGGGGTTTCTACAACACAATAGAGTCATATATTAATAAGAGGCATACAATGGCAACAATAGATGAGGTTGCATCTAAGAAACAAATGATAAAAATTGGTGTCCCACAGGGTTCAATTTTATGTCTCTTTTATGTATTCTATATTGATCTTTTTTCTTTTTTCTATGCCGCCACCCAATAACAGGTGACCAGGAGTGCCCCCTCCCTCTATCCCAACGACACACAGAACCTTACGTTAACGCCAGAAAACAGAATATAACAAGTCGCGGCACTCCCAGCTAAGAGATGGAAAGAAACGTAAATAAGCCAAAACAGAGGGAGAAAAAGCATGCAGTTAGTTTGTACAGAGTATTATAAGAGATGGCAAAGTAGTCATAACTGAATTCAGTTAATGACTGCCCCCTACTTCCCAGGACCAGTTATTCATTCACACTTCCATACAAGGTATTAGGAAAGGGATCAGTCATACAAAGGGTTTGCAATCCTAGCTGGTCAAAAAATTCGGCTTGGTCATGGACTGAGCTCCAAACAGGCTGCCCAACTAAGCAAAGCTTGTTGTTGGGCAGCCCAAAGAAGCCAGTCCCAGGAGGGTGGTTGGACATAGAAAACATATATTTTTGTATTAACCAATAGATACTAGGTATCTAAATGAATTTCATACTATATAGTATATGCAATTTATTTTTTAATAGTGAAAGGTTATATGATGAGACATATACATTTGTCTAGCTTACTGTTACTTTCCTAATTATATTGCAATCCTCAAATGATGCAGTCAAATGCATGTCATCACTGTATAATACAAATATGAATAATGATACCAGTTTTCTTAGTACTGACTAAGAAAGTAATCCTTGGATACCTTTTTAATTGTGTATTTTGAAGAAGGAACTGCCTGTACCATTGGGAACATAGGTCCCATAACTCTGTTCCACAGTCTCGGTCCAGCCCAAGAAGTAGTCTGTGTTTTATATACTTTATAAGTAAATGTTTCCTCAAAATGTTTTATAGTTCGAGTAATTCTACTAGGTTGTGCTACAACAAAGAGTTGGTCAATTAAATTTGGTAAGTTAGCTTTAAGTTTTCTGTGCAATAGCAACAACATTTGCTGGTTGCCAATGTCTTTAAGTTGAAGAATCTTGAGTT
This sequence comes from Chirona hameri, assembly GCA_036785665.1. Taxonomy (NCBI): domain Eukaryota; kingdom Metazoa; phylum Arthropoda; class Thecostraca; order Balanomorpha; family Balanidae; genus Chirona; species Chirona hameri. Next base: position 48,922 of record JAXIVJ010003564.1, read on the forward strand.
TTTTAAAATTGGGGCAGTGTGCGCTAGTCTAGGTTGTCCGTCTACTATTCTCACAACACGTTTCTGCAATTTTTCTATTCCGTTTATATAAGAGGAGTATGTATTACTATACAGAAAACGGCAATAATTAATATGAGACAGAAAGAGGGAGTTGTATAGTAACATCAAATGCTTGGAATTGAGAAAATGCTTCACTCTATTAATTATGCCTAAATTTCTACACAGGACTGTGTAAAGTTTAGCAATGTGTGTTTTCCATTTCATATCCTCATCAATAAATACCCCCAGATATTTAACGGTTTTTGCACGCTTAATAACTGTACCCATTAAATTAAGTGATACTTCAACTTGTGCTTCTTTGTTTGTATATAACTGATAAAATGTTTTATCAGTATTTAAAGATAACTGGTTTGCAATAAACCATTCAGCTACTTTTGGCATAAGTGTGTTCAAAGTATTTTGCAGTTTATGTTCATTTCTACCTTCGATGAAGATAACAGTGTCATCAGCATATAAATATGTAGTTATCTGTTCACACACATGTGGAAAATCATTTATATAAAGTATAAATAGGAGTGGACCCAAGATTGAGCCCTGAGGGATTCCCATTTCAATTGGAAGGAAAGAAGATTTAATATGATCTACTTGGACACATTGAGTGCATTCCGTTAGATAAGATTTCATCATATTATATGCATTATGATTTATACCATAGTATTGTAATTTACTAAGTAATATATCTATGTTGACTGTATCAAACGCTTTTTGCAAATCTAAGTATATTCCACATACTATACTATCTGTCTCAAGGGCATTGGTAATCTTCTCTTGGAGAAGAAGTATGGGCATATATGTACTCATGCCTGATCTAAAACCAAATTGATTTTTTGATAGGATATCATTGGAGGCTAAATGGTGATTTAAACGGATGTAAATAAGTTTAATAGTAAATAATATATATTAATGACATCAGCAATACAACAGACATAGGTACCTTTTGCTTATTTGCTGATGATATACAACAATTTATATTCAAGCTAGAAGTGTTGAAGAGCTGCAAATAAATATTAAATAATTAATTCAAAAAAATAACGAGTTGTTTCCTGTAAATATATTATCACTAAATGCATCAAAGACAAATTACCAAATCTATTCAAGATCAGTGACATGACAAGATCTTTATATAGTATTAAATGATGCACCAATCACGAGAAACCTAAGCATTAAATACTTAAAGAGTTCTTGCAGATGAAAATCGTAAATGGAAGTCATATATATAGTGTACTATGTGTGATAAGCGTAATATTTAGGAGTTATCGGAATATCCCAGCTTTTTTATCCTCACAGCAACTTCTATTGTAGTACAATGCATTAATTCCGCCCCATCTAAATTATTATGCAGTGATCTGGATTCTGGGGTAGGAATTATGACACTAACATTAAAAAGCCTTTGATAGTGTGGAAACGAGCAATTTATCCGCCCCTGTAGCTCAGTGGGAGAGCGCTTTGCTTCTGACCTTCCCTGGCAGTGGTAGCCTGAGGTTGAAGTCAAAGTCAAAGCCTACATTATCAAAGCCTTGTACTCCTCTTAGACGTTACTAGCATACACTAAAACAATGAGAACTTTCACTGGTCTTCCTTCAAGAGCCCCACCGGCGCTCGGCCAGCAGACCACCTCTACCACCACAGGACCCGCTAAAGGCCAGCAGAGCCCTCTACAGATTGACAGGGGCCTCTAAAGGCTGGCAGATGGCCATCTGCAGATCGGCAGGGCCCTCTAAAGGCCGGCAGAGGACCCTCTACACTCACTCTACAGATTGGCTGGGACACTGCAGATCGACAGGGCCCCTAAATACTGGAAGAGGGCCGTCTACAGGTCGACAGGGCCCTCTAAATGCCGGTAGAGGCCCTCTGCAGATTGGCAAGGCAATCTACAGATCGTCAGGGCCTGTCTGCAGGAAAGGCCCTCTAAAGGCGGGCAGAGGGCCCTCCACAGATCGACAGGGCCCTCTAAAGGCCCACAGAGGGCCCTCTATAGATTGGCTGGGGCACTCTGCAGATCAACAGGGCCCCTAAAGCCTGGCAGAGAGCCCTCTACAGGTCGTTAGGGCCCTCTAAATGCAGACAGAGGCCATCTACAGATTGGCAGGGCGATCTACAGATCAGCAGGGCCCTCTAAAGACCGGCAGAGGGCCCTCTCCAGATCGGCAGGGAGCCTCTCCAGATCAGCTGGGCCCTATAAGGGCCGGTAGAGGGCCCTCTACAAGCGGAAGGGGCCCCACTAAATCCCAACAGGGGACCCTCTACAGATCGGCAGGGCCCTTTAAAAGCTGGTAGAGGGCCCTATCCACAATGGCTGGGGCCCCTTTCTACGTATGTACATATACATGCCTTTAACAGACAAGCAAGTGCTGTTATTTATTAGTGTTACAATTTTTTTCGGTTCGTGAGCGTTCTTTTATGCGACGTTAGACGTTTTGCTGGCGCCTAACACCATCCAAAACACTGGGGCCTTCGGCCCCAGGGGGCTCTCGGTCGGTCACCAGAGGGGCCCGCCTGGCCTCCAGAAGGGGGCCATGCCCCCCCCCTTGGGGGGCCAAGGGCGTAGGGCCATGCCTACGCCCTTGGCTGGACATGCACAAAATTTTTGGTGCAATCACCGAATTACGCTGGACATGTTGGTGAAAGCATGTATTTTTTCCAGTCGGGGGTGGGACAGTCCCTTTAAGTTGGTTTTTAGAAATCCTCCAAAGGTGGCACTACCCCTTTAAGTTTTGAAACATCTAAAACACCGGGGGATTTTCATGGGTTTGACCGGGCATCGATCATCCCATTTTTATCTATTTATTGATCGATATTTGTATCTGCTCCCCGCAGTTTGCCAAACTTGAACTGTGATGAAAGCTGACGTTGATGTGGGCGGGGTTGGGGTGCGAAGGTGAAGGCGCATTGTAAGCAAGGCCAGTGTAGCTCACGTTTATTGAAATGGTGATCACTGACTATAAGTTATCCTAATGTCTCCCAGTTCAAGTTGTCTTGTACTATTAGCTTCATGAAAAACCCCTTTACAGAAAAATACCTATTTTATTTAACATTAACCTACCGATAGCTTCCTGCGTCATCAGCTAATGGAGTTTGGTTTCCATGGATTATCGTTATTATATCCTTCACATGCGTGTTTTGTCCTAGTACGTCAAAACTTTAGACCAATCAGAAGACGGTTTCAAAGGCGGTGCCTGGGGAAAGTACTCTGGTGCTGGGCGGTGCAATATGCCTGCATAGACTAGTGACGTCACATAGACGCCAGAACCAAGGCCGTATATCCACCAGAACAAGCAAATAAATCGTCACGAACCTAGGGTGCGATCGGCAACATGACGAATTCGCTCTCCGATTAATTGAATTGTTGCTGTTCCAGAACGCTGTCTTGTGCGTTCTGGAACAGCAACAATTATCCGCCGTTTTTGTCACTGCTGCGCCGTGTCATGGTTTGTGTTGTTATTTTACTTATTCACGGTATCACCGTACTTTAAACTTTGTCAAAAATGAAGTTCAATTCAGAAATGACGTAGCAATACTGCAGATGACGTTCTGGCACACTGCAAAAGAAATTAGCCGTCCCGACCCAGAGTGATAGAGGACCCGACCAGCCTCCGCCAAATGTTTGATATTCCTAAGTGATGACGTCACTAAAGTCATGGTTCGTGGCCTTCAACACATGAGCCAACGGGGAATGCGGTGTTTTTGGGATGGCCCCATGAAGATCCTACTGGGAAAATGTTGACTTGCCTTACCTTTATGGATTGGTGGAGATGTGGTGATTACAAACTGGATCAGTTTGGTCATATAGCTCAGTCATAAAGTCTTGGTCATACAGCCTTAGTACAGTCATACAGCTTCAGAATCAGTGACGTATGATCTGCCTAACCTTTTGTTATAGTAACCTTGGTCCCGACGACTGGTTGGGAAATTCGCGCTCTACAGAGCGAGTTCGTCGGGTGAACTCGCTCGCTTACAGATTCGTCGTGTTGCCGAACACAAACTGAGCTAATATTCGGCGTCCGACGAATCACCGACGAATTTGTCGTGATTACGGCGAATTCGTCGTGTTGCCGATCGCCCCCTAGAGACATCGCAGCCAAGGCTTCAGGGGTGACGAATGTTGGGGATGCCCCGTTCAGGGACGGATTCTGGGAGCAATCGGAGGGAGCGGTGGTCCCAAAAGTTTTGAATTGGCCAAAACAAAATCCCTGATGGGGTGCTTGAACGCCTAGAGTTCTTATAAATAGGTCATATCTAGAAGCCTTGCTGAACAGTGAACACTATGCTGACGCGAATTATTATATGGATGAATTTCTTTATTCCACTTAAATTTTCCAGTCGTTCCAAGGGCAAAGTGGAACAAAAGATGAGAGATTTTCATCGGCGACAGCTAGTGAATGAACAGACGCAGAATTTAAGCATTTAAGGAGCTAGTAGTAGTAAACCGAAGTATAACCTTATGCTGAATGCTAACGGAAGCCCTCCGAAAATCTCAGGTTTCCGAGCGTATCCCTTGTTTGGTAGCAGAGCAGCATGGCGGCTCGCATAAGTCTTGCGGCGAATCTAGCACTTTACAAATTAGGTACTTTGAACCGAATTCTTGTTGTGTGTAACAAAAGAAGCCCTTTGTTTTGTTCACCGCTATCTTCATTCAGCTTCGGAAGCATCAAGTAAGTTATTCTTCCTACAACAGGTGATGTATTGATCCGTCACCCGCCTCGCTGCGCCGGGAATGTCTGGGAAACGGTGGCCCACATGCGTAATTTGTTGGGTAGACAAAGACGTGCCAGATATAGATATTGCTTTGAAATTCGGTGTGGGCATCGTCCATACTTGGTTCTCCAATATTCCTTCCGTACAACTAACCAGTGGCGGATCCAGGGGAGGGGAGGGGAGGGAGGGGCGGGCGGGGGCGGGCGTAGGGGCTGAAGCCCCTGCCTTAGAAAACGGCGCCCTCGGGCACCGCGACGCCGTTCTTGCAAAAAAAGTCCGGCGCCGTAGCGTTCTCGGGAGGCCGCCAGGGCGCCCTTGTGTCTACCGACAGCGTCGCAGCACTCTTGAAAGGCACCCTGGCACCCTCAGAAGACAGCTTGCCGCCCTCACAACGCATTATACCACCCTCAGAAGGTACATCGCCGCCCTCGGAGTGCATTATGCCGCCCTCTGAAGGCATCTTGCCGCCCTCGGAAGGCATCCTGCCGCCCTCAGAGCGCATTATGCTGCTCTTGGAAGGCATCATGCCGCCCTCGGAAGACATCTTGCCGCCCTCGAAAGGCATGTTGCCGCCCTCAGATCGCGTTATGCCGCCCTCGGAAGGCATCATGCCCTCCTCGGAGACCAGAGAGCATCATGCCGCCCTCAGAAAGCATGATGCCGCCCTCAGAAAGCATCATGCCGCCTTCGGAAAACATCTTGCCGCCCTCGGAAGACATTTTGCCGCCATTGAAGTGCATTATGTCAACCTCGGAAGATGTCTTGTGGCCCACGGAAGGCATCGTACCGCCCTCAGAGCACATTATGCCGCCCTCAGAGTGCAATATGCCGCCCTCGGAAGGCATCCTGCTGCCCTCAGAGCGCATTGTGCTGCTCTTGGAAGGCATCATGCCGACTTCGGAGACATTGCCGCCCTCGGAAGGCATCTTACCGCCCTCAGAGCACATTATGCCGCCCTCAGAGTGCAATATGCCGCCCTCGGAAGGCATCTTGCCGCCCTCAGAGCGCATTATGCCGCCCTCGGAAAGCATCATGTCGCCCTCGGAAAACATTTTGCCGCCCTCGGAAGACATTGTGCCGCCTTCAAAGTGCAATATGCCGCCTTCGGAGTTCGGAAGACGTCTTGCCACCCTCGGAAGGTCGGAAGGAAGACGTCTTGCCTTCTTGCTATCTTGCTATGGTATACCGCCCCCGAATGGCACCTTGCCGGCCCGAAAGCGATGCGTTGTCCCGGCGCACTGAGAATGATGGCACCCTGACGACTTCAGCTTCCCTCCGACGGCGACCTGACACCCGTGACCTTCGAAACCAATAACACGCTTTTGCCCCCCTCCCCCCACTCCCGATAGCGCCCTGGATGGCGCCGTCGAAGAGGCCTGGACCAGACTGGTTATTGATTCGACACTGATTGAATCGATTGGAATCGTTCAATCAAAATTAATTGAAGAAAAAAAATGTATTCACCATCAGATCTTTTGATTCCTGAATTGTAATTGAATCAAAACCCGCATCAAATCAAGGCTGATTGAATCAAAAGAAAAACCCGCATCAAATCAAGGCTGATTGAATCAAAAGATTTAACGATTCTTAAAGGGAGATAATGACCTTTTGATTTTGTTAGCAACACTTTCTTTGGCTACCGTTATGGTATTAAAATGATGTGATCTAAATTTAAGAATTAAATACAATTATTCCCTAATTCAAAGTTGGAAGTTTGGGAAAATTTATGATCGGTATTTTCCCTACACTATTGGAAAGCGCAACATCTGGCGCTTTTGTGTCAATCTGTTCAACGTTGTTGAATGGGCACTTATAAACAAATCGCCGACACTAAATAGGTTGCCATGGGGGCCAACCTAAACTGCCGATTTCAATGCACTTTTTTAAAATGATTGTTGATTGTTCATAACAGTTTGGCACATATTCGCAAAAGATAGAATGCAGGAAACATATTGCATACCTTCATGATAAATAACAATGCGTAGGGAGGCTAATTTACTGAATTCGTTACCGAGTGCTTGCTGATTATAAGCGTGGAGCGCTTATCAACTATGAATTGAAATATCTCGCGGTAGGAATTGTTATATGCAAAATGTGATGAATTTACAATATATTTTGGTCTCGTCTATCGATTTCAGGTGCTAACTCCATTTTTGTGGAAAAAGGTCATTATCTCCCTTTAACGATTCAAGTGCACTGGTAAATTGTGCAAATACATGCAGTCCTAGTGGCTACTTTCATTTATACTGAAATAATATTGCTATACCATTTTTTAATGATTATATATATATATATATATATATATATATATATATATACATACATACATACATACATACATACATACATACATACATACATACATACATACATACATACATACATACATACATACATACATACATACATACATACATACATACATACATACATACATACATGCATGCATGCATGCATGCCTACCTACCGACCGACCGACCGACCGACCGACCGACCGACCGACCGACCGACCGACCGACCGACCGACCGACCGACCGACCGACCGACCGACCGACCGACCGACCGACCGACCGACCGACCGACCGACCGACCGACCGACCGACCGACCGACCGACCGACCGACCGACCGACCGACCGACCGACCGACCGACCGACCGACCGACCGACCGACCGACCGACCGACCGACCGACCGACCGACCGACCGACCGACCGACCGACCGACCGACCGACCGACCGACCGACCGACCGACCGACCGACCGACCGACCGACCGACCGACCGACCGACCGACCGACCGACCGACCGACCGACCGACCGACCGACCGACCGACCGACCGACCGACCGACCGACCGACCGACCGACCGACCGACCGACCGACCGACCGACCGACCGACCGACCGACCGACCGACCGACCGACCGACCGACCGACCGACCGACCGACCGACCGACCGACCGACCGACCGACCGACCGACCGACCGACCGACCGACCGACCGACCGACCGACCGACCGACCGACCGACCGACCGACCGACCGACCGACCGACCGACCGACCGACCGACCGACCGACCGACCGACCGACCGACCGACCGACCGACCGACCGACCGACCGACCGACCGACCGACCGACCGACCGACCGACCGACCGACCGACCGACCGACCGACCGACCGACCGACCGACCGACCGACCGACCGACCGACCGACCGACCGACCGACCGACCGACCGACCGACCTACCGACCTACCGACCTACCGACCTACCGACCTACCGACCTACCGACCTACCGACCTACCGACCTACCGACCTACCGACCTACCGACCTACCGACCTACCGACCTACCGACCTACCGACCTACCGACCTACCGACCTACCGACCTACCGACCTACCGACCTACCGACCTACCGACCTACCGACCTACCGACCTACCGACCTACCGACCTACCGACCTACCGACCTACCGACCTACCGACCTACCGACCTACCGACCTACCGACCTACCGACCTACCGACCTACCGACCTACCGACCTACCGACCTACCGACCTACCGACCTACCGACCTACCGACCTACCGACCTACCGGCCTACCGGCCTACCGGCCTACCGGCCTACCGGCCTACCGGCCTACCGGCCTACCGGCCTACCGGCCTACCGGCCTACCGGCCTACCGGCCTACCGGCCTACCGGCCTACCGGCCTACCGGCCTACCGGCCTACCGGCCTACCGGCCTACCGGCCTACCGGCCTACCGGCCTACCGGCCTACCGGCCTACCGGCCTACCGGCCTACCGGCCTACCGGCCTACCGGCCTACCGGCCTACCGGCCTACCGGCCTACCGGCCTACCGGCCTACCGGCCTACCGGCCTACCGGCCTACCGGCCTACCGGCCTACCGGCCTACCGGCCTACCGGCCTACCGGCCTACCGGCCTACCGGCCTACCGGCCTACCGGCCTACCGGCCTACCGGCCTACCGGCCTACCGGCCTACCGGCCTACCGGCCTACCGGCCTACCGGCCTACCGGCCTACCGGCCTACCGGCCTACCGGCCTACCGGCCTACCGGCCTACCGGCCTACCGGCCTACCGGCCTACCGGCCTACCGGCCTACCGGCCTACCGGCCTACCGGCCTACCGGCCTACCGGCCTACCGGCCTACCGGCCTACCGGCCTACCGGCCTACCGACCTACCGACCTACCGACCTACCGACCTACCGACCTACCGACCTACCGACCTACCGACCTACCGACCTACCGACCTACCGACCTACCGACCTACCGACCTACCGACCTACCGACCTACCGACCTACCGACCTACCGACCTACCGACCTACCGACCTACCGACCTACCGACCTACCGACCTACCGACCTACCGACCTACCGACCTACCGACCTACCGACCTACCGACCTACCGACCTACCGACCTACCGACCTACCGACCTACCGACCTACCGACCTACCGACCTACCGACCTACCGACCTACCGACCTACCGACCTACCGACCTACCGACCTACCGACCTACCGACCTACCGACCTACCGACCTACCGACCTACCGACCTACCGACCTACCGACCTACCGACCTACCGACCTACCGACCTACCGACCTACCGACCTACCGACCTACCGACCTACCGACCTACCGACCTACCGACCTACCGACCTACCGACCTACCGACCTACCGACCTACCGACCTACCGACCTACCGACCTACCGACCTACCGACCTACCGACCTACCGACCTACCGACCTACCGACCTACCGACCTACCGACCTACCGACCTACCGACCTACCGACCTACCGACCTACCGACCTACCGACCTACCGACCTACCGACCTACCGACCTACCGACCTACCGACCTACCGACCTACCGACCTACCGACCTACCGACCTACCGACCTACCGACCTACCGACCTACCGACCTACCGACCTACCGACCTACCGACCTACCGACCTACCGACCTACCGACCTACCGACCTACCGACCTACCGACCTACCGACCTACCGACCTACCGACCTACCGACCTACCGACCTACCGACCTACCGACCTACCGACCTACCGACCTACCGACCTACCGACCTACCGACCTACCGACCTACCGACCTACCGACCTACCGACCTACCGACCTACCGACCTACCGACCTACCGACCTACCGACCTACCGACCTACCGACCTACCGACCTACCGACCTACCGACCTACCGACCTACCGACCTACCGACCTACCGACCTACCGACCTACCGACCTACCGACCTACCGACCTACCGACCTACCGACCTACCGACCTACCGACCTACCGACCTACCGACCTACCGACCTACCGACCTACCGACCTACCGACCTACCGACCTACCGACCTACCGACCTACCGACCTACCGACCTACCGACCTACCGACCTACCGACCTACCGACCTACCGACCTACCGACCTACCGACCTACCGACCTACCGACCTACCGACCTACCGACCTACCGACCTACCGACCTACCGACCTACCGACCTACCGACCTACCGACCTACCGACCTACCGACCTACCGACCTACCGACCTACCGACCTACCGACCTACCGACCTACCGACCTACCGACCTACCGACCTACCGACCTACCGACCTACCGACCTACCGACCTACCGACCTACCGACCTACCGACCTACCGACCTACCGACCTACCGACCTACCGACCTACCGACCTACCGACCTACCGACCTACCGACCTACCGACCTACCGACCTACCGACCTACCGACCTACCGACCTACCGACCTACCGACCTACCGACCTACCGACCTACCGACCTACCGACCTACCGACCTACCGACCTACCGACCTACCGACCTACCGACCTACCGACCTACCGACCTACCGACCTACCGACCTACCGACCTACCGACCTACCGACCTACCGACCTACCGACCTACCGACCTACCGACCTACCGACCTACCGACCTACCGACCTACCGACCTACCGACCTACCGACCTACCGACCTACCGACCTACCGACCTACCGACCTACCGACCTACCGACCTACCGACCTACCGACCTACCGACCTACCGACCTACCGACCTACCTACCTACCTACCTACCTACCTACCTACCTACCTACCTACCTACCTACCTACCTACCTACCTACCTACCTACCTACCTACCTACCTACCTACCTACCTACCTACCTACCTACCTACCTACCTACCTACCTACCTACCTACCTACCTACCTACCTACCTACCTACCTACCTACCTACCTACCTACCTACCTACCTACCTACCTACCTACCTACCTACCTACCTACCTACCTACCTACCTACCTACCTACCTACCTACCTACCTACCACCTACCTACCTACCTACCTACCTACCTACCTACCTACCTACCTACCTACCTACCTACCTACCTACCTACCTACCTACCTACCTACCTACCTACCTACCTACCTACCTACCTACCTACCTACCTACCTACCTACCTACCTACTACCTACCTACCTACCTACCTACCTACCCTACCTACCTACCTACCTACCTACCTACCTACCTACCTACCTACCTACCTACCTACCTACCTACCTACCTACCTACCTACCTACCTACCTACCTACCTACCTACCTACCTACCTACCTACCTACCTACCTACCTACCTACCTACCTACCTACCTACCTACCTACCTACCTACCTACCTACCTACCTACCTACCTACCTACCTACCTACCTACCTACCTACCTACCTACCTACCTACCTACCTACCTACCTACCTACCTACCTACCTACCTACCTACCTACCTACCTACCTACCTACCTACCTACCTACCTACCTACCTACCTACCTACCTACCTACCTACCTACCTACCTACCTACCTACCTACCTACCTACCTACCTACCTACCTACCTACCTACCTACCTACCTACCTACCTACCTACCTACCTACCTACCTACCTACCTACCTACCTACCTACCTACCTACCTCACCTACCTACCTACCTACCTACCTACCTACCTACCTACCTACCTACCTACCTACCTACCTACCTCCTACCTACCTACCTACCTACCTACCTACTACCTACCTACCTACCTACCTACCTACCTACCTACCTACCTACCTACCTACCTACCTACCTACCTACCTACCTACCTACCTACCTACCTACCTACCTACCTACCTACCTACCTACCTACCTACCTACCTACCTACCTACCTACCTACCTACCTACCTACCTACCTACCTACCTACCTACCTACCTACCTACCTACCTACCTACCTACCTACCTACCTACCTACCTACCTACCTAACCTACCTACCTACCTACCTACCTACCTACCTACCTACCTACCTACCTACCTACCTACCTACCTACCTACCTACCTACCTACCTACCTACCTACCTACCTACCTACCTACCTACCTACCTACCTACCTACCTACCTACCTACCTACCTACCTACCTACCTACCTACCTACCTACCTACCTACCTACCTACCTACCTACCTACCTACCTACCTACCTACCTACCTACCTACCTACCTACCTACCTACCTACCTACCTACCTACCTACCTACCTACCTACCTACCTACCTACCTACCTACCCTACCTACCTACCTACCTACCTACCTACCTACCTACTACCTACCTACCTACCTACCTACCTACCTACCTACCTACCTACCTACCTACCTACCTACCTACCTACCTACCTACCTACCTACCTACCTACCTACCTACCTACCTACCTACCTACCTACCTACCTAACCTACCTACCTACCTACCTACCTACCTACCTACCTACCTACCTACCTACCTACCTACCTACCTACCTACCTACCTACCTACCTACCTACCTACCTACCTACCTACCTACCTACCTACCTACCTACCTACCTACCTACCTACCTACCTACCTACCTACCTACCTACCTACCTACCTACCTACCTACCTACCTACCTACCTACCTACCTACCTACCTACCTACCTACCTACCTACCTACCTACCTACCTACCTACCTACCTACCTACCTACCTACCTACCTACCTACCTACCTACCTACCTACCTACCTACCTACCTACCTACCTACCTACCTACCTACCTACCTACCTACCTACCTACCTACCTACCTACCTACCTACCTACCTACCTACCTACCTACCTACCTACCTACCTACCTACCTACCTACCTACCTACCTACCTACCTACCTACCTACCTACCTACCTACCTACCTACCTACCTACCTACCTACCTACCTACCTACCTACCTACCTACCTACCTACCTACCTACCTACCTACCTACCTACCTACCTACCTACCTACCTACCTACCTACCTACCTACCTACCTACCTACCTACCTACCTACCTACCTACCTACCTACCTACCTACCTACCTACCTACCTACCTACCTACCTACCTACCTACCTACCTACCTACCTACCTACCTACCTACCTACCTACCTACCTACCTACCTACCTACCTACCTACCTACCTACCTACCTACCTACCTACCTACCTACCTACCTACCTACCTACCTACCTACCTACCTACCTACCTACCTACCTACCTACCTACCTACCTACCTACCTACCTACCTACCTACCTACCTACCTACCTACCTACCTACCTACCTACCTACCTACCTACCTACCTACCTACCTACCTACCTACCTACCTACCTACCTACCTACCTACCTACCTACCTACCTACCTACCTACCTACCTACCTACCTACCTACCTACCTACCTACCTACCTACCTACCTACCTACCTACCTACCTACCTACCTACCTACCTACCTACC
>JAXIVJ010003564.1:65000-90000 GCA_036785665.1 Chirona hameri
CTACCCCGGGCCCTTGTATTGCGGGGGCCCTGTCTATTGTGGGCCCCCTCCAGACTGGACCCCCAGACTCAGAAAACGATCTCCAGCGCTGGGGCCACCGCTATCACTTCCTTGGGCTCGAACCCGGTGGCAATGGGTTACGTTACGAGATACTTCGACTGCAGCATGTGCATGTCCGTGCCGTCTCACTAACATGGCCATTTTGTCAGCCGCTGCCGACCGCGGCTGACGGATGCTGGATCCACGAGGGCACTCCGCATCTACACCAAGACCGGGGATGGCGGCACTTCATCGACCTTCACCGGCGAGCGGCGGCCCAAAGACGACTTGGTGTTTGCGGCGCTCGGGACCGTCGACGAGCTGTCGGCAACCATTGGGTGAGTGTCAGTCAAAGGCGGCAACCATTGGGTGAGTGTCGGTCAGAGGCGGCAACCATTGGGTGAGTATCAGTCAGAGACGGCAAGCACGTAGTCTGTGGGAAGAACGAATTCGGAAGTTCTGGCGGAAAATAATTGCCGGTAGGTAGTGACATATTTAACTATACAATGAACAGTGACCACCCCACTCATGTCATTCGTTGTTTTTTTTCTTCTTTCTTTTACAACTGTATTTGTCTATCATATGTCCGAATGGATATACATATTGGTTTTCCACTTGATGTGAACGTGTTTATTATTGCAGCTGAAGAGTTAGCGCTATACCTACTTACCAGTTCGGTGTTGTTCATTACGCATCCAGTACCAACAATCGGGCCTGTGACGTAACAAGTGCCGTAATCAGTGTGATCAGGGCGGCCCTGATCGTCCACACCAGTGGTTATCAAATACCTGGGTTAATTACCCCACTTGGGGTAATGTAACCCTCGGGAGGGGTAATGGCGACTAAGCGGCTACAGGCAAAAATAATGCTGATTCATTTGGTTTTCGCGCACAATGCACGCATCTCTTCCCAGGTTATGTTTCACTGCGACCACATTATCGCCGGGGGCATCAAAGCCAATTAATTGTAAACTGATGCTCATGTTTTGTGTTACGGTTCACGCATTCTTAAACGATGGAAACCACTGCTGTACACTAAGAGCAACACCACTCGTGTCCACTTACCTATATTTATGTCCATAGATGGCACTAGTAGTTAACGCCTGACGTGATGCTGTACCGCATAGCTTGAAGCCTAGAACTGTGGTCTGCGCAGCGGGGGAGGGGCAACGAGTCATTCTTGTCATCGAAAGCGGGTAAACTCAAGCGTAACTTTTCCGATTTCATTGGGGTTGTACTTGAGAACAGGTGATTGAGAAGACACAATGCAAATGTCAAGGCCACCAAAAAAAGTATGCCAACAAAAAGAATGGATGAAACAAATATTTTTACTATTCCCGGAAACTTTGGGAGAGTGGATATTCGCCCTCCCATCAGTGTTAATGTGTTTATTCCCTGATGCTCTATCGCTGTTTTCTGCTTTTTGTTATTTAATAACTATTCTGCTACTAATTTACGAATAAATGAATCAATATTCCTCTAAAAATACTAGCTCTAATGCGCATAATTTTACTCAACACTATCTGCCGTAGAAAATGTGTAAGCCTTCATTTTACCTTAAAAGGAAATAATGACCTTTTGATTTTGTTAGCAACAATTTGTTTTGGCTACCGTTATGGTATTAAAATGAGGTGATCTAAATTCAAGAATTAAATACAATTATTTCCTAATTCGAAGTTGGAAGTTCGGGAAATTCATGATCGGTATTTCCCCTCCACTATTGGAAAGCGACACATCTGGTGATTTTGTATCAATCTGTTCAACGTTGTTGAATGTGCACTTATAAACAAATCGCCGACACTAAATAGGTCGCCGTCGATGTGCATCGATGAGCTTCCGATTGAATTGACAGTTTTTCTCTTCTCATTGGTTGTTAATTGTACAGTATGGGCAAGGATGGGCATAATCACAACAAGCAGAACGCAAGATATATTTTACACACCATTGCGTAAAAAACAATACGGGAAAAGCCTGGAGTTTCATGGAAACCGAAAAGTTCTTGCTAGTACTGGTCGTTAAAAGAGTGGAACGTTTATCAAGATTAACTTGAAATATCTTTCGGAAGGTATTTTTATATGCAAAATTCGTTGAATTTACATCATATTTTGGCCTCGTCTGTCGATTTCAAGTGCTAACTCCATTGTTGTGGTAAAGGTCATTATTTCCATTTAAACTTCTTATTTTTGGTTGGGGTTGCACTGGGACCCATTGGGGTTGCACTTTGCTGGTAAGGGGTTGCACCTGTATACAACCCCCTTTATATAGCAAGTACACCCAGTGTAACCATACTCTTGCCGTTGCGAACCACTGGTCTATAAGCTTGCGTGCCAGCTGGCCAGCAGGCCTGCGAGCAAGCTCGCACGAAGTGGCATTTTCCAATCAGCAGCCCGAAGTAATGATGCCATAGATGACGTCATTATCTCGGTGTGACATTGTGTTAGCGGTTCGTTGGAGTGTCTGCATACATACGGAAAAAGCAAGGGCAGAGAAAGATGACGTCCACAAAAACGGCGGACAGACTGGCGCGCGTGCTGTAGGGCATTGCTAGGAGGAAACAAGGGCGGGTCCATAACGACAAAGATGTTGGTTTTGGGGACCACATAAAAAACGAAGTCTCGCACAATTCTACAAATTCAACGGATTTCGTTTCCTTATACATTAACACGCGCCCTGGATTTTTATGGCGGAAGCTGATTCTAGTTTGCATGTAATTCCTATTAAAATCAAGATTGGAATATTACCAATACGACGTGACAGAGGCGTAGCTTTTCCAGAAAAGTTGTGAGGGGGGGGGGGGGGGCTGAGCTGGGAAAATCGCTTAAAGTACTATCAACATCCACCAAAATACAGATTTCTCCCTGGATTTGACCCAGTTCCTCGTCCAAGTTGGGGTGGCTGAAACCAAGTGTGTGTGTGTGTGTGTGTGTGTGTGTGTGTGTGTGTGTGTGTGTGTGTGTGTGTGTGTGTGTGTGTGTGTGTGTGTGTGTGTGTGTGTGTGTGTGTGTGCGTGTGCGTGTGCGTGTGCGTGTGCGTGTGCGTGTGCGTGTGCGTGTGCGTGTGCGTGTGCGTGTGCGTGTGCGTGTGCGTGTGCGTGTGCGTGTGCGTGTGCGTGTGCGTGTGCGTGTGCGTGTGCGTGTGCGTGTGTGTGTGTGGGTGTGGGTGTGGGTGTGTGATAGGTAGGTATGCAGACAGTTCGTATTTCTTGGTCACGGCTCCGGTCACGGCGGCTGACCTAGATCAGAGGTCACGGCGTGCTAGCAGCCAGGTTAATTTGAGTCCCAGCTTGGTCACGGCAAGATACATTTTCACAATTTCAACATATGAAATAGTTATGCACTTTGTATCCTAAAAATATACTTTGCTAGAACATTTCGATTTGAGAACATTGCTATTTGCTGCTATTTGCTATTTGATTTCTTGAGAGGATCTATGGGTCGGATACTTGCACCAGTTTTGTCACAGCTAGAGTTGAGGCTCCCAGCTTCCCATAAAGAAAGCCGCAACAATAATATATAACAGGCATAATATATATTTTGTTTGACTCAATAGATAGCTCATCTTATTCTTCTTAGCGTGAAATAGAACGAATTTGGAATCCCAGCATGAAAATAATGAAAAGATGCTTAGTTCCGCGACCATAAAAATTCGTCGTAGCCGTTGCGTGTTAAAATAAAAGAAGAAAGCATTGTAAACATCCCAGGCCGAAATGCAGTCACGTGATTTCCAACACCTGATAACACCCTGGCTCACTAGTGGTCCCTGGCGGCCAACTGCTGCGAAAACTCCAGCTTTTAGTGCGAGCCCAGAATCTCTTACAATTTTCCAGGACACTAACAATTTTACATGAAAGCAGATAAAAACAGGCCACGCCTATCGGCAGCTGTGGCGCCCCCATCGCGCTATGGGACGGATCGCCTTCAAAATGCCTCTTATTTCAGTTTAAGATACAACTGCGAAGATTTTACGGTTACAGCGGTTACTTGATGCGCTGAGTTCGAATCTGAATTTTGTTTTCATGTCAAATATAAATTTAAGTCAATTTGTCCCACATTATGACGTCATGCAGGCGTCATTTGGGGCAAACGTATAAGTGTTTGCTCACCGTCAATGCCAGGGCTTTGAAACGCGGAATGGGGTCAAAATTACCCGCACCCAACTAACGACTGAAGCCGTTCGACCGAGACCTGCCAGGGCCCTGGCCAGCCCCGGTCAATTTTCCTCAGGCAACGTTTGAGCCGTTACCATGACAACCACCGCGAATCAACTAATCCAACATCTCGCGATAGCCTTGGGTAGCTCGCACTCAACCTAAGACGACACGGCCTCGCCGCATGCGTGAGCCGTACCGGCCGACCGGTAAACGCTAACTGCAAACTGACATATCTCACAGAGAAGCAAACAGAAGCAAAAAAGTCATTTTGAAACACTTTGGCAAGATGTTTCTGTCATAAATCATGTCAAAAACTTGCGACGACTGGCGGCGATTTTTTTGTTGTAGGATTACATGCAAATGAGGATATACAATCAAATGAGTCAGCATTGTAAGCGATATTGCAAGTGTTTATAACATGCTTAAACATTAACTTCGAAATTCGATTAAGGGTGTATATGTAAGCTGAAAGACTCACGTTTACGTTGGAATGCTTAGTTTTACCATAGAAGGATACATTATGCGCATATTGAATGATTAAGTTATGGTAGTTCACTCGGCTACTCCAAGAGCGCACGCTGCTTGGGCGACGTTGCCTGACTTTGAGGCAACTTTTTGCCACATAGCAATAGTTGAATGCCAAAACAAATGCTACCACTCGATGCGCCGGTCAATTTGGCACAGAGGTCCGTCTCTATCGTCCTCAAAATTGAGGTTTAATTTTTCGAATTAAGAGGCATTTTGAAGGCGAACCGTCCCATAGTGCATCGTCAACTACGGCGAGCTTTTATTTGTGTTGACGTCAGTAAAGGTTTTATTATTCATCAGGTGTTTGCACAGCGCCATTTGTGACGCATCAGAGACGTGAAATATGATTGGTAAATTGTTTGTTTGTGCTTGGTGGAATGATTACATAACAATAATCCTTAGCGTGGCTGGGGGGTATTTGGAATTCGGATGAATGTTATTAGAGACCGAGTCTGTAGCAATTCACCCTCGCCCTACGGGAGTTTTTTTCACCCTCGCCCTACGGGAGCTTTTTTCACCCTCGCCCTACGGGAGCTTTTTTCACCCTCGCCCTACGGGAGCTTTTTTCACCTTCGCCCTACGGGGGGGGCTGCGATTTTTGGGTTTTAGGTCAACGGGTGACCTTCCAGGTCAAGTGAATAACCTCGGATTTACCACGTCCAGAACAGCGATTTTGCTCTTCAGAAAACCTCAAAATTAGAAATTTATAAATATAAATAAAAAGGCATGTTCCTAGACCAGTTTTGGATCAGAAATACAAAAAAGTAATTATTTGTTCGTATCTTGTCTAAAAATGTCAAAAAAGTTATTAAAAAAATGACGTCATCAGTTTCTTACACTTAGGAAGCCATCACTCAGTCAAAAATGAAGATATTGCTTTGAAATTTGGTATGGGTATTGCCCATACTCAGTTCTCTCACATATATTCTGGTTTTTCTAATATCTTTGAAAATTTTGATTTTGTGGGGATTTAAAAACAAAAAAAGTTTGTTTTATTTTAGGGGTCAAAAACCCAAAATTGTGAACATCAAAGACTGCCATTTTAAAGAGAATGCCATTTTTCATCTTTGGTCCATTGCGTTTGCAATTTGCTTTAAAACTCTGTTTTCTACGATTTTCCCAATATTTCTATTTTTTACCAACATGACGTCATTCAAGCATTATTATCTCTCAAACTTCTTGACCAATTTAATTAATTTTTTACAGCCTACGTATAATTGTTGTAACCTCAGCTACCAAAAATGTCAGCAAGGTGCACCCCATGTGTCAAAAGTTATTCAAGAAAAACCTCAGGGGGGGGGGGGGGGCTGTCAGCCCCCCCGTAGGGCGAGGGTTAATAAGCCCCCCCCCCCATGGGCCCTATGAGTGCTTAACCCTATTCTCTGCGGGGCAGATTCCGCCCCCCCCCGTTTTTTTCTCACTTGCCGCTTCTATACCGTTAGGCCTAGCACCCTAAAACTTTGTGACTTTTCCCAAAATTGAATGGCGCGTGTTGTGTCAAAATTTTGGGAAAATGGGTCCAGCAGAGGCGGTGCCAGGCTCCTGTTTTGGGGAGGGTGTTACGAATGCGGTTTTTCAGCGCATACTTCCTTCGTGGTTTGCAGTGCAATAAATGCGTCAGAAACAATTCCAATGCAATATGCATCATATATACTGGGATTGTACATATTTGGGGGACAGAGGCGCACTCAGGTACAACAAATGGAAGGCGATACCCTCCCTCAAATTAGGTCCAACTTCAAATTAGTAAGATGATAAAAGCGTTACCTGCGTCCTGCATGGTGCCCCCCCCCCCCCCACGTTGTTTTCCTGGATCCGCCTACGCGCAATATATTAAATTTAACAAATTACTGCATATAATGCCCACATGCGACGTTCATGCCGTCCCAAACCATCACGAACAGCACGTATTTTTGTTCTCAAAATCCCCCCCCCCATTTTACATCCCTTGAATACGCCTATGATTTGTTTTTCTTTTGATATATTGAAGACCAGCACATTTGAAGCTCATCACGTTGGGGACATAACAATCGGTCATACCACATGGCTGCAATGACCTTTACAAAAACACCCAAAATTGTATTTGTGTTGCCCCCTGGCCCCCACTTTTGAACAAAACAGACATTTCGGGGTCCAAAAAGAGAGATCTTGTCACGACTATTCGAATGGCGTTTTCTCCATAGAAATCGACCGAGCGGTTCTCGAGATCTCTGGGAGGGGGGGGGGGGGGCAGAATCTGCCCCCGCAGGTTAATGTAATTTTAGCCGCCCGCAGGGAATAGGGTTAATGGTCTTGGTTTACTTGAATCATCATTTGAGGCATATATTGAAGCTACTGGAAATTTGGAATCCTGTTTCCATTCAATTGATCCACTAACATGCAAAATGTCAGTCTGCAAGTAGGTTGTGTTGTGACTGTGAGATATTTAAGAGGAAGATAAGGTATCTCCGGTACACTTGCTCTGCTTAGGTAACAGGTACCTAAGTAGTAGTAATAGGTAGTTTTAGTCAAGCAAGTAAGCTTAATGGCTTGGTGTTTGCTTTCTTCCACAACTTTTTCTTGTTGGTGTTTTGAAGCCAGTAGCCACCAACAAAAATGTGTATAGGTGACACAAAGCCAACAAAAACCACTGGCTTTGTGTCACCTATAAATTAGCGTGATGTTTAAGTAATTGGTTACTTCATGAAAACCTAGTGCTACGAGTGTTGCCTATCCTATACCCAATTTAAGCGACCAACATCACAAGTTTACAGGTGATACACAAGGTGTCAATCTTTAGTGCTGACTGACATAGTGACTCAGAAATAGAATGCAAACCAAATGGACAGCTGTAACAATTGCTTCAATCAAAATGTTTGGACTTTAGAACATGCGCCTGATTTAGTCTTTAGTATGTAACCTGGTCACCATGGTATGATTCGTATCTCCTTGACGAAACGAGCACGATGATATTAAAATGGGCGCCGTGTGACCGTAATAGTCGGTGCGTCCAAAGCCTGAATCATCATCAGATGACGTAAAAATTATTGCCCTATCTTCATCAGGTGCAAATCTACCGCTAGTTGAGTAAACTTTCCACTCGATTCATTATCCACTCATTTTCTTTCGAAAGGGATGTAATGTTAATGTCCCTAGGCCGACGACTATTCTACCGACCAAAGTAATCGGCAATTGCCAAAAAGTCGACTCCGGGCCGGAGACGGAGTCGGTAAGGTTTTTAGCGACTCCGACTCCGGCCAAAACCACCGACTCCGACCGACTCCGACTCCGACTTCGACTCCGACTCTGCAGCCCTGCCTTCGACACACCGCTGCTCCGAAAGGAAAACGAAGGATATTTCATCCGTAACATGCAGGGGCGTCCCCGACGGGAGGGTCGGCCGGGGGGGGGGGGGGGGGGGGCGGTCCCCCGACCCCCACTCTCAGGAGGGGTGGTTGACCCCCCCCACCACACCACACCACTTTTTGCGGAGAAGTTAATTTATCATAAAAAATACCTTTGCAGCAGTCAAAGTTCAGCTATCCACAGTCAAAAAGAGGAAATTTCGCGCCGCTTGGCGGCATGACACAAGTGTCGCAATTGCTTATACGAATTTGGAAAATTAGAAAATGAATTCCACCAGGGCCCACTCCTTTCATAAAATATTAACTTTCCAGCGGGCTACATGTTTAGCTAGTCTGCCGAGTTCCGAAAAAGGCGACGCGAGCGCAAAGACATGGGCACCCGGAAGCAGCTCCAGCGGTGCCCAACTTGTTGGACCGAAGAGCTAATAGTGGGGACCAGGCCAGGACCATCTCCCCAAGCCATCTCCCCCCAGGCTCCTCCAGATCCACAGGGGCCATTTATGCGCGGAGAAGTCGTTCTGCCCCTTGCTGCTTCCAAACCATTTGCACTGTTACTAGTTGTTTGTTACAGTTTGGTTCATATGTATACAGTTATTATTATCATATGTACTATTGAGCGCTGTCTGCCGCCGGTCATCGTGATTTACTATCCGAGGCTAATGTATATGAAACACTACCTTCATTTGAATATTTTTCATCATACCGAGATGTGTAACCAGGAAAATGGGTTACCTGAGGCTTGGCTCCACCCACGGTCTGGTTCCAATATTAAATTTTCGTTTCCACGACCTAAAATGAAAATGTTCACGTCGCTTCGTGGCGTCACATCGGTGGCCATCATCATAACGAAGCCATCGCCATCGCATTCGGTTCCTCGTAACGCTGAATTGAATTTATAGCATTTTTAGTTTCTTATCCTATACATGGCCCACCGCCTATATTTCTGGGTTTTATCAGGAAAACCCGTAAAAAATCGCTCCGTTTGACGGTGCTAAATAACAAGTATAACATGAAAATCCACATAAAAAATGTTGCAAAGGCCATTTTCATACCGAAAACAGTTTCCGAGTTCCGAAAAAGGCGACGCGAGCGCAAAGACGCGGACATCGGCACCCGGAAGCAGCTCCAGCGGTGCCCAGCTTGTTGGGCCGAAGAGCTAATAGTGGGGGCCAGGCCAGGACCATCTCCACCGCCATCGCATTCAGGATACACGCACAAAATGGGGGTACATTTTTTCGTCATTTCAGCCGACCCCCCTACACACACAAAAAAATGTTCGGCGACGCCACTGCCTCCATGTAATGGTGGATGATTTGTGGGTGTACCAATAAATACAGTTATGGCGAAACTGAAAACCTCTTGTGTCTTCAGTTTTGGAATTGGTTGAGTTTCTGCCCGGCTACGGAGACACACCTTCCAAATGGGACAGAGTCTAGCTGCCTGATCTGAGGCCAATTTCACAAAGCAAAACAGTTTGTAATTGCAAATAATTTCTTTGTTATTACAAATAATTTGTACACATGTTTGTAGTTTGGATTTCACAAAACTTCAGGGCAGTAAATCTCAATTTACTATTTACAAACTAGTTTACAAAGATATTGTTTGTAAAAATGTTGTTAGAATTATACTTTCCGCAAACTAACCCTCACCCCCGGACGGGGGTGATAACATTAAATCCTGCCAGCCATCCCTTGGCTGGCAGTATTTAATGTTATCACCCCTGTCCGGGGGTGAGGGTTAGTTTGCGGAAAGTATAATTCTAACAACATTTTTACAAACAATATCTTTGTAAACTAGTTTGTAAATAGTAAATTGAGATTTACTGCCCTGAAGTTTTGTGAAATCCAAACTACAAACATGTGTACAAATAAAACTTATATTGGACCATAGTACTTGTAAGTTTGGCTTGTATTGGGCGCAAGTACCGTTGTATATGCAGTCGTCAAAGTACAAGCACTACAACGGTTACAAGTACTGAGTTGAGGAGTTGACCATCTCTTTTCAACATACAACTAGCGACCAATCAGATCACGCCACGATATGTTTTTTTTTCTGAATGCAGAGAGAACTGCGTCGTTTGAAAAAGAACAATTGGGAACGCGGGGTCAACACGTGTTGGAACGAGGTCAGATATGAAGATATCAACATACTTGCTGTATTTAAATTTTAGCGAGAAGGGCTTAATGTGACAAGTATCCATAATTCAAAGAAGACTCGCACAACCGAAATCAATCTGAACTTCAAGTTAAAATATATATTACTATTTGATATCGTCTGTCTGTCTGTCACTCCGGAACGAATTTAACACAGTAAAGCGGTAGTTCTACATTGCAGTACCACATTGCTATAAGCACGTGATGTACGTGATTTTAAGGTTTTCAACCGAGTTTACGGATACTACCGAGTGGTGTATAATTCGTACATTTCCGACGCATTTGATACGATAGTTACAGACAGTTTTAGTTTGTGCAGTTTTGGGCGAAGGTTTGTGCTGTCAGAGGCGGGACTTTTTGTTTTTCGTTGGGGTTGTAATTGAGTTGGCCCCCTGGGGGGGGGGGGGGGCGGTAACAAAAGCGACTAAAAAAACGAGAATGTGCACAATTGAAAATAGTTAAACACCATATAATTAACATAGGTTTTATTATCAGAGGCCAATTTCACAAAGCAAAAAAGTTTGTAATTATAAAGAATTTCTTTGTTATTACAAATAATTTGTACACATGTTTGTAGTTTGGATTTCACAAAACCCCAGGGCAGTAAATCGCAATTTACTATTTACAAACTAGTTTACCAAGATATTGTTGGTAAAAATGTTTGCAATTGCACATGTTCTATTTCTTGAAGGTTGACGGAAGTGAGGAAATGTATGCAATTACAAACTTGTAATTCCAGTGGGTCAGGGGTTTGCATTGATAGTTGACATTGTTTGACTATTCAGGTTATTTTCTTGGTGAGGTTGTTACGTTGCCGAGGTTGTTAGGGTAATGGTTTAGTTATACATAGGTATAGCTGCCCAAAAAAAGTTATTTCCCGAGAGATTCGAACAGGGATCTCCATTCTCCAGCTTTGAAGTCCAGTCACAGTGCACCTTATCGATTGCGCTGTGAGGGGCGCCTCCGCGCGGAGAAACCGCATGGCGATAGAATTGCAGCGGTCAACGATGTTTTGTGCAATGTGCAGTGAACCTTCACCCTTTACGACGTATGAAATCGGCTAGGTTAGGTGAAAAAATGGTCGAGAAATTCAACGATCTTTCTTTTAAGAGTAGTTCTGTTGTTATGCTCCGCCACCCGGTGAATGGCCAAATTCTGTTTACTCTAATTGCTTACCAAGATGTATTTTTACGATTAGAGTTTGCATTCCGTTAATTAAAAGACAATTCTCCCTATAACTAATTTTATATTGAATTAAAAAATAAACCACAATGTAAATATTTGCTAAATTAATTTGGTAAGTCAAATTATTTGTCATTAGCATCAAGTTTAATACAAACGTTCTTGATTTCAAGGTTTCTGCTGTACTAACATTTGTGTTTACAATTTTCTTTACAATCGGTAATTCAGAGGTGGTGAATGTTTGTGAAATGTCTTTTTGTGGGGTTTGCAATATTTCATTGCGTTTGTAATCGCAAACATGTGTAATTACTAACTTCTTTGTGAAATAGGCCTCTGTTTGATTTTCACAAACAGTTAACAGATGACTGAGTGAAACGCGAGCTATACATGAACTATCCCAGCTATCCAACATCCAATTAGCAATCCGTTGCTGATTGGCTACGGAAAGATCGCTGTACATTCTGCACGTATACACCATACAGTAACTGTCTGTCCGGATCAACAGCAACGAAATGAGAGAAAGAATCGCGCGCACGACAATCTGCAGCTCACTTAACATCGAAGCATCAGCACCAGCTTCACATTGAGAGTAAATGCAGGCACCTATACATATAGTCTTTCTAAGTAATTTTGGGATAATGTGTTGTATTGTTGAATTTTAAATGCTGTTTTATGGCAAACGTGACTACCATTTTAAAGTTTCTCCTTTTCTGTGCTCATATTTATGAATTGTTGTGTTACACCACCAAAAGCCAGCCGCCGCTTTCCCACAAGTCAGGGTTGGGGTGTGTCTGCACGTGCGCACGTGCACCCCTCTTTTCTATATCTCAGGAATGGCTGAGCCGATTGCGTTCAAATTTAGTATGTGGTTGGGGACCTCTTAGCCGCCACTTTCCAACAAGTCAGGGGTGGGGTGCCATAGGCGCCATTGTCGTGCCATGCGCACGTGCCATAGGCGTACCCAATGGGGGGAGGGGGCAAACGGGGAAATTGACCTCCCTGAAAAAGGTGCGCACGTGCAGTACGTGCCCCCTTGGCCGTATGTGCCCCTTTGTAAATAGGGCCCGAAGAGATTTTTAGAGACATTTTTTTTTCGAGAGATTCGAGAGAGAAAAAATATGAACGTTTTTTTTGTTAATAGAAAAAATGTTGAAAATGTGCCCCTCTAAAAATATAGTGGGCCAAATCTGGTGAGCTTGTTTTTGTGGGGGTACCTTATGCTCCCCTGATACAAAATTGACCCCTCCTGGAGTGAATCCTGGGTACGCCACTGGCACGTACTTTTTATACGTGCCAGTGGCGTACCCTATTATATATATGTCAGGAACGGCTGAGCTTTTTTTTTGTGTTCGAAATTGGTGTGTGGTTAGGGACCTCTCAGCCACCGCCTACCCACGAGTCAGGGGTGGTGTGCCTCTGTACGTGCGCACGTGCACACTGTACACCCTTATTATATATCTCAGGAACGCCTGAGCAGATTGTGTTCAAAATTTGGTGTTTGTTTAGGGACCTCTCGGCCGCCACTTTTCCACAAGTCAGGGGTGGGGTACCTCTGCACGTGCGCACCTTTTTTTGTATCTCAGAAACTACTTGCTCGATCGAGTTGAAATTCGCCATACATTTCCTTCGCGCTCGCTCTTTCATCGCCAACTACGGCGCCTTACTGGTATGTAAATGACGTGAGGTTAAATGCAACTTCTATCACCCCTATTGTATCATTATATTTTCCAACAAATAATTTAAGCCCATTTTGGGGTATATACATATACACGCAATCACTGCGTTCCATAACAATGTCAAGCCAAGGAGCGCATAGCAATTAAATTTTAGCATATTTGACCTCATTTGACCTAGGAGATATTAACCTAGAGTCATGGAATTTTCACAAAGCAGAGTTCCACACAGGATCTCTCCACCCTACATTTTTCGTTATTGTATTTCTTATCGGGGCCCTTATCTCCCCCCCCCCCCTCCATTGCGTGTAATTTCCAGAGGCCCTCCAGGGCGCGTGTTAATAAAACCATACACCTCTATACAGTTCTACCTTGCATCTCACGTTCCAAAGAACATAGAAATGCACGTTAGTACACACTTTCTGCCTTTGACATGGATCAAACTACTGATTATCAATCAAACCGGGAATCACCCTCCCGTAAAGGCGGGATAACACCAGGACGTCATATGAGTCATATGAAAGCCATGAATACATCGGTGATTAGGTGCGAGCGCTTCGAGCTCGCTCGTCCTTCCATGAAGTAGGGGTCACATTGGAATATGAGCGACCGGGCCCGGCCCGTGGCGACGCTTTTCAGAAGCTCATATCTCTGTAACCGCACGTCTGATTGACAAGCAGGCTTCTTTGCTGAGTATCCTCATCCACCCTATATCCCTGTTTGGGACCAGTGCCGACTCACGTGGGAGTCGGCACTATTCCCTGCGCTATATCACTGCGCGTGGCGCATGCCGCGTGAGGAGTGTTGAAAGTGCTTTCTCGCAAAAACTCCGCAACGGCTGGGCCGATTGTGTGCAAATTTCGTGTGTGGTTAGGGACCCATCAGCCGCCGTCTTCCCACAAGTCAGCGTTGGGGTGCTTCTGCACGTGCGCACGTGCACACCTCTATGCTATATCTCAGGAACGGCTGAGCCGATTGTGTTCAAATTTGGAATGTGGTTAGGGACCTATCAGCCGCCACTTTTCCACAAGTCAGGGATGGGTGGTTCTGCACGTGCGCACGTGCTCACCCCTATTCTATATCTCAGGAACGGCTGAGCCGATTGTGTTCAAATTTGGTGTGTGGTTAGAGACCTATCAGCCGCCACTTTCCCACAAGTCAGGGATGGGTGCCTCTGCACGTACGCAAGTGTGCACCCCTTTTTGTATCTCAGAAACTACTTGCCCGATCGAGTTGAAATTTGATGTGGTGTCAGGCAATAGTACCAGGAAAGCAACACTCTTATGCGTGCGCATACCAACCTCACCATACATTTCCTTCGCGCTCACTCGTTCATCACCAACTACGGCGTCTTACTGGTTATTATTGTTATTGACAAATCCGTTGGTGATTTTGCGTACCGTTCGCAGTATTTATTTACTTATGCATTTACTGGCAATGTTGGGGTTGTAATGTTCATAATTGGGGTTGTAATTTTTGAGGATGCAGTTGTAGCTACAACCCCGAAAGTATATAAAGATCCACCCATGTGTGCTGTAACTAACATAGAAGGAGGTGTTAATAATTATTTTATCGTCCAAAAACAGTTTACGGATACGAGTTTTACATCGCTTCACTCCAGTCGAAAGCCAATCAGATCCGACCACGGATACTACAGTGCCACAACTAATGTCAAGCAACCACGGAATCACTGCGAAACGAAGGTCATCGACATACGGTACGGCATATATCAATGAACATATACACTAAGCCAGGGTGGAGTTTTCACGGGTTTAACGGGTGTATAACGGTTGGCATAGGTGTTCAACGGGTATAATGGGTGAGTGCCGGCTATAACGGGGTTGTCACGTGTTCCCCAAGGGCACAACGGGTACTACGGGTGTATGTCGGGCACCGTAGGTTTTTGACGGGTACTTCGGGTGTATGACGGGTACAAAAGCGTATTATAGGTACGACAGGTGTCGCGGGTAGTACGGGTTATCAATCCCTATTTGCCTATCACTGGCTTGCACCACCACTGGACACCAGTAATCGCCCAGCGGAGCGGACGGGTTAGCACTAGTGCTATACTAACGGTATTTGTATTCTGTAAATGTACCTTGATTTACAAACCAAGAAGATGCAAGACTGAAAGATTGGAAAGGTAAGCCAAACTTGAATTGTACTTGATGGTCCAAAATTCTCACTATGTTTGCAATTGCACATGTTCTATTTCTCAAAGGTTGACGGAAGTGAGGAAATGTTTGAAATTACAAACTTGTAATTCCAGTGGGTCAGAGGTTCTGAATTTCAGAAACTGCATGGATAGTTGACGTTGTTTTACTGTTGAGGTTATTTTCTCGCGGAGAAATTCAGCCATCTTTCTTTTGAGAGTAGTTATGTTGTTATCAATATGGTCCGCCTTGGAGTCCTGTTCAAGGGTCCTGCGGCCGCCGCGGCTCCCGTCGCCAAAAAGGAGGGGCTTAATTTGAACAACTTGAACACTTTTGCGGCCGCTGATGGCGTCCGATAGATGGCGCGTGTAACGTTCGCAACGCATAGTCAATTTCATGGAAACCCTGAATGTTTTGCAAAGCCACTCAACTACATGAATATCTACGAGTCACTGCGACAGTGGCGGCGGAAGGTATTTTCGGATGGGGGGGGGGGCAAAGAAACCCAGGGCGCCCCCTCGGGCAAAGCGCCCCCCCCAAACAAACAAAAATGCCGCGAAATGATATCTCCTCGGATTTAGGCCACAATATTATACCAGTAAAACGCCTTTTTGGGCGATGACCGAGCTGGCGCGCTCTGGTAAAGCTAAAACAGGTTTGAAATATGAAACTGTACGGGAGTGCACGTACGCATTGACTGTGTCCCAATAATGAGTAACACATTCAATAGTTTTACCGTGGTTATACCCTAGTATGCATAGTTTTAGGAACGTTCAGCTGAATGGAGATGTAAAAAGTAAATGCCGCTTCCCTGGGACAAACTACATAACACAATAACATGCATTAAAGTGAAATATTCACCTTTATATTTAATTATCTGGATTTTTCTGTGACACATTATGGTTTTAAATTGATCGTGTTTCAATTTAGAAGTGAAATAATAACTTTTTACATTAAAAAAAATAAATGATGTGAAATAAATAAATATGTACTAACATATGGTGACGAACAGTATATGATCCATCACTATCTCTGGTTTGAATGTTATTTGTAAACAAGTCATAGGTCCAGAAATGAAATAAGTGCTCCAAGAAGCGTGACAACGTCCCTGATTGGTCAATGAAACAAATCGCATACACCGGAATCGCATACGTCGCCGTCCTTGTCCAAGCTAATCCGCGGAATGCATCACGGTTTTCTAAAACGTGTATTGATTGATTATGGATAAACGGTTTAGATAAATGTCTCATGTGTGCATTGTAGTATATTAAATAACTGTTTGTTGAAAATTGATGGGAAAAGCATATTTTTATTTATTTTTAAAGTCGTGAACACTAAATAGTTCGCCGTCCGGGGCCAAGCTAAACTGCTGATTTAAATGCACCTTTTCAAATGCTTGTTGAGTTTGGTACATATTTTCAAAAGATAGAGTGCATGAAACATATTATATGCCTCATTGGTAAATAACAATGCGTAGGCAGGCTAATTTTCGCTCGGACAGTGAATTCGTTACCAAGTACTTGTGAGTACCGACCGTTATAAGCGTGGAACGCTTATCAACTTTAACTTGAAACAGGCACGTTGCCAGGATTTCGTCCAGGGGGGGGGGGGGGGGAGAGGAGTCGGCGCCTCGAAAGGGCCCTTCCCGAGCGTTGAAAGGTTCCCATGTGTTGAAAGGGCCAAACAAAACGGATGAAAAGGCGCGTTACAGGGATGGAGAATGCAGTATGACAGGTATGGCATTGCCCATACCAACTTTAGAACCAGCGACACCAATTTCGAATCAGCTATATCATCTTCGAATATTTTTTAGGCTCAACACCTGAAACTCTTAAATAGATTGCGCCGAAATTTTTGAGTATTATGCCCTGGATATGCATTCTCATCAATGCGTCGTATGGTGTATGGTGCGTGTATATAATGTGTATATAATATAATACGACGTGTGTGTATGGTGCGGATCTCTAAAAATGTTATTGGCGTAAACATTTTTTTTTTGGGGGGGGGGGGGCAAACAGACATGTCCCCCCCCCCACCCACCTCTTTCGATGTGGGGGGGGGGCAACCTGCCCCATTTTTGGGGGGGGAGGGGGGCAAATTCCTCGCGGTGACTGCTGGCTCTCTCCCCAGTGACCAAATCCCCCCCCCCCCCCTAGTGGGAGTAAAATTGGTAGGTAACATACGATTGTACGGTCTGTAAAGTAGATAAAAGCATCACTGAAGCCTACTTTCAACTTAAAACCAAGACACACTGTTTTCAGCTACCTAGCGTAGCTTTGAGATCTTGAGGACGGATACCCGCCCCTCGTCGCGTCGGTTCGAAATTGGCGTGGACCACAGGTGTCGATTTATATACGTTTGGGGTGGCTATCGGCCTCAATATTTTGAGTTTGGTCCCCCAAAGATGCTTTTGGCTCCCTCAATGTTTTCTGGCCAATGGCGGATCGAAGGGGGTCAAGGCCAAAGCCCTTAATCCTCCTGAAATCAGCAAAAAATGACATATTTTTTCATTAAAAGCCAATAAACCTTTACGAACTAAAAGAGACACGCGAAGAAGTTAAGAGACTGAACGAGAGGACCGAAAGCGCGGAGATGAACTCTCGTATTCCATGTCTCGTTCTCTCCGGCCGCGCCTTGGCGCCCTATAAAACGTGCCAAAGTTATTCAGAGTTATGAACTTGGCGGATTACATATGGTTGATATTCAGGGATTCGTAAAGAGTATGACACTGACATGGCTCAAGAGATTGATGACATCGAACGCTGTATGGGCACAACTAGCCGCAAAGGAATTGCCAGATATCCAGGATATACTTTGCTATGGAACTAAGAAATTGCAGAAAAGTAACATAAAAACACAGAATCCCTTCTGGAAAGATGTCCTTGAAGCCTTCACCGGTTTCAGCCGTATGTACAACCCAGGTATGCCACAAATATTAGCTGAAAGTGTCTGGTTCTTGACTACACAAAATTCAAATGTTCTATCATACACAATTGGAATAGGAAAGGTATTAGATTTCTCGCAGATTTAGTTAATGAAAACACAGGACGGCTGCATACTAAAGAAACCTTGGAAAACAAATATGAAATAAGAATGACATTTCTATGTTACGAAA
This sequence comes from Chirona hameri, assembly GCA_036785665.1. Classification (NCBI taxonomy): domain Eukaryota; kingdom Metazoa; phylum Arthropoda; class Thecostraca; order Balanomorpha; family Balanidae; genus Chirona; species Chirona hameri. The sequence continues at coordinate 83,337 of JAXIVJ010003564.1, forward strand.
GTTTAGTTAGAAGCTTACCTGATTGTGTGAAACAAGTAGCATCGACAAAAGCTTTGGGTCCCATAATACCATTAAGAATTAATCTAGTAATGAACCACCCCAATTTTCCACGCTTGGCCTATCATACATATTTAGAATCCAGACGAAGTGAAATCACTGAAGCAAACGCACGACAAAAAGAAAAATGGATAAGGGATATAGGATGCTTTGAAGACAACAGCTTCTTGGAAGTAATAGGTGTCACACGTTCAACGCGCATCAGAATGTTTCATTATAAACTTATTAATAGAATCATCACAACTAACAGATACCTAAAAATAATCAAAGTCAAAGATAGTGACAATTGCACATTTTGTAAACATGAACCTGAAACAATAGCTGATATGTACTGGCATTGCCCCAGAGTTCAATCTTTCATCAATTCTATTAAAACGTATCTAGCGAGAGAATACAAAATAAACTTGAATGTAGATACCAAAACGTGGTTTTTTCCAACAAAGTTAAGTGCAGTTGAGACCTGTATAATCACATTAGCAAAAATGGTCATTTACGAGGCACGCTATAAAGAAACACAGCCAAACGTTACACACTTAAAGAATAAGTTAAAATGGGAAGCCGAAATAGAATATAACGCAGCTAGAGTAGCCAACAAATTGGATAAATTTGAAGAGAAGTGGGGGCCAATGAAACGTATTCACATACAGGTGAACTGAAAAAAACATACAATATAGTATAACAATATATACTACATAATAAATATGATTGATATTGCAACAACAAAACGCAATATTAGTACAAGAATATATAATTACAATACAATACTACATGGTAATAAATATAGTATTGTACAATATAGTATAGTAACATATATAAATACCATACAACAAAGTATAATAACATAACAATAACATACAACGAAGTATAGTAGCATAACAATACCATACAAATCACATTATACAATATAGTATAACAACACATAATACAATATAAGATTAAAACATCAAAATACAGCATACACGCCTCCGCCTTCCGGTTTTCTGCCTCTGGCCCGTCCTTCCCTGCCTTTGCTGCTTCTGCTGCTGCTGCTACTGTTGCCGCCGCCGCCGCCGCCGCCGCCGCCGCGGCTGCTGTCGTTGCTGCCGCCCCTGACCGTTGCGCTGGCCCAGTGTGCCGGTGCGGCAGTTTATACTTAGTGATATGACCGATCATTATCACCGTATCACCGTTTTTTTTCGGAGGATGTTTTGCGATCTGATGGGAGTTTTCGGAGGCTCTTGATGTGGCAGAGTCGAGCGAGTGTTGTGATTGTGTGCTTTGTTTTTGTTTTCGTTTTGCTCGTTTGTATGTGTGTTTGAACCTCGGCGGTCTCGTATATATGTGTTGTGTTTTGGATGTCGTTGTGCTGAAGGTTTGTTTGTATGTAAATACACCACCGGCGGGAGCCGGATAAAGTGAGAAAAAAAACCTTTACGAAAAAAGTGTATTAATCGCACATTCATCCATAAAGAAGCAAATCCGATGAGTTTGTTTGATTGTTTGATACTTTTTGTGGATTTCGCCGTCCAAAAACTTGTTTTGCCGCTCTGTGTTCTCCCTTGTGTCTGGCCTTAGATCAGGCATTTGACACATATACCATGGTTTCAGCCACGGTGATCCGTGGAAAACCAAGCTTCTGATGAATTTGTTGGTTCTAGGAATATAGACTACCCAAAACCACCTTCATCACATCACACGACGAAACCGGGGGAATATCAGCGAAGCAATATTTATCTCCTTCGCACAGCTTTAGCTGTTTGTCTCCTCTGGGGTGGTCCTCCTCCCCCGCGAAGGCGCTTTCGGCCCCCACAGCCATATTTCGATTGAATTACCGATTTCACCGCATATCCGACGAATAAATTTAGGGTTGTGTGCCAGCTTTTGGCCGACGCGGCCGATGATGAATGGGTCTCTCGAAAACATGCCGACGTTGAGCCGATATCAGCCCTATGCTGGCAGGACGACGGCCCGAGTCCCATGTTTGGAAAGCAATATGCCACGTTTACGTGGTATGAGCATCATTCAAAAGTTAAAAAAACGTTCAAAACGAATAACAATTATTTCAGTTATTAACGTCTAACCGTAATATGTGAGATGAGTTGTACAGTGATCAGCAATCAACGACAACAACCAGGTAACAACTATTCTTAGTTTTGGTGCCTCGTTTTCCATTCCAAGGGATACCATTTTCCATTGCAAGGCATACCTATTGCATGGGTTGGATCTGCACTGATTAATACGATAATTTGATGAGGAGTTACAAATTGCAGGTCAGCTATTTTAATAATTAAATAGTTTTTTAGTCGAAAATGAAACGTCTCACAAAATGTTTAACTAATGTTTTTGGTCTATTGTGTAAGGGGTATGCTGGCTCTAACTGAGCCCTTGACCCATTGGCGCATCCAGAACGTCCAAAAATATCGTTTTGAAGAACTGTCTCAAAATTCGTCCGATTTTGTGTGCTTTTGCAAACAAAGTCGTGTCGTGCCCAGCCGAGGGTGGGGCGGTTTAGGGGGAGGTTGGGTTGGGACTAGAGCCCTTCATGGAATGGGAATCCCATGGAACCCATGGAACGGGATGGAAATGGGTGGGAATGGGACCATTTTTGGAAATGTAACGGGTTGGAACGGGTTTGGGACAGACCATATATTTTTAGCACCACAAAAAGTGAAATATGCTGAAACGGGTGGGAATGGGAGCCCCATCAATTATGAATTCGGATTGGAACGGGTTTGGATCTGGCTGAATGGGCTCGAACGGGATGGGGGCGTGATTGACGGTATATGTTTATTATACGTTAGTATTTGGGTTAATATTTTTATGATTGGTTAATCCACTCGCAAGAACGTCGGTTAACCATCAGGACAATAATAACGTCGGTTAAGCTTAATGCAATAATGACTGCGAAGTAAAATAGTATCGCTTTGGGAAAGAAGAAAAAAATGTTTTTTGCCCGGTGTTTTCAGTAACAGAATACAATATTGGTGTTTGGCTGATTAACGTGCAATATATGTACATCCAGTGCGCGTGGTGGCACTGCACGCTCCGACCCCGTCCTGTTGGAACAGTCTGCTATTGATCGCCAGCCGACATTGCAGCTTGGTAATTTAGCTCATTTTATCTACATGCCTAATCGCACAATATAAAGGTGGCCATTTTTATCCGATACGGCCGCGAGTTGTGAGTTTGTGTTAATGTTGTTTACCAGAGGTTGGTAGTAGTCAGCTAATCTGTTAATCCATTAATTATCTAGTTATTTTATTAATTAATTCAAGCTTTCATTACTTTGAAGCAGCGTGGCGGATGTCTCAGCTTTCCTTACAGTTTAATCCGCAAACTTTGAGAATGTTAACTTTTCTTGATGGGGCTTCTTCAAGGTTCTTGAGAGTTCAAAGCTGAGCTAAGTTTGGAGACATGTGGGTGAGATATGGGCAAACTATGGTAGACATTTATAACTTTTGTGTTGACATGTTTGGTGCGCCGCTCGACTAGAGACAAGTAAACTGACGTGTTACTGAGAGATTATATTCAAGGGCGGATCCAGAATGGGTGGCTTGGGTCAGGTTTTATTGGGGGGGGGGGGAGGGGGGGAAATCCCCAAAAGTCTCACACAATTCTGAAAACTCCTCGGATTTCGCTTGCTTGTGCATCGATAACTCACTTAAAACAAACTTTCCTTAGTAAAAGTTGCTTAGATTTTATATTGTCTCAGGAAATGTGTCAAATTTGCGCCGATTTCAGGTGGGGGGGGGGGGGGGTGGCCCCGTGCCCCCCCCTCTCTGGATCCGCCCATGATTATATTGACCACACGGAACACAGTCACATTATCGGATATATTATATACTCCTGCATCGGTCACGGCGAAACATTACATTCCTTCTCTTACATCATTTTAATGATGCATGTTGACAAATTAAGACTTTGGAGTTATCTCAGACATCGACATCGCAAACCCCATTTTCACCCCAGGTTCACGTCGGGGCCGTGTCCCCCATTCGACTTACGGCAACACACGCGGAATACATACGGAACATAGAGCGTACCTATACGCGGAACGCCGGAACTCAGCCGACCCTGGGGCACAGGAAGCGGAGGAGAGGGGCGTAGGTGGAAGCGGAGAGGGGCGTAGGTGGTTGGCCTGGTAAGCTGCTCCCTCTCCGGAGGAAGTCCGTGAGCTGGAGAAACGTGACTGTCACACGCTATCCCAGCAGAGTGTGGGCTCGCCCCCGCACTGGCCTGAAGGCATGGCGCGGCAGGTCACTGTGGTGTGTGTACTGTATATACATACACATTTATAATGCAGATAATCCCTTTCCCACCGGGTTCCTAAGCCCCTTTCAGAGATGTTAGGCTTAGGAACCCGGTGGCTCCACCTGTATCCGACCAGACCCGTGACCTGATTGTCCGTAGAGGCGTAGCTCTGCGTGTCGGCGGGCACACCTCCACCGAGTACCGCCAGCTCAATCGGGAGGTGCGCTCAGCAATTCGTGCGGACAACAGGCGCGATATCACCGACAGGATCCGTGACGATGGCCCTAGCGCCCTCTGGCGGCACATGCGTCACATCATCACTGACAAGCGACCAAGCAGTGCTTCCAGCTGTCACTCCCGACGTCATGAATTATGATTTTGTCGGCGTCGGCCCGCGGGTGGCCGCAGAGGTGTCCGCGCTCGGTGCCGTCCAGGAGGTGCCGGTACGGCCGCCGCACGTAGGCGCCTGCGCTTTTACCCTGCAACCCATCACCCTCAGTAATTTGCACCTCATCATGTTTAACATGCGCAACACATCCGCGTGTGGCAACGACGGTCTTTGCATTCGCATTTTTAAACATTCATTCGACACCATCGGCCCTCTTTTACTGCACATCATCAACTCTAGCATCACTTTTAACGAAGTCCCAGCAGTCTGGAAGCATGCCCTGGTACACCCGATACACAAGTCCGGGGATCCTGACAATCCTTCCAACTTCCGTCCCATCTCAATCCTTCCTGTTATGGCGAAGGTAGTGGAGAAGGTGGTACAGCACCAGCTCCACCACTACCTCGCATCCAACCATCTCCTCTCCCCATCCCAGCACGGTTTCAGGCCCTGGCACTCTACCGAGACAGCCCTCATCAACATCTCAGACCGCGCGTTTTCCGCCATGGATCAAAGTCAAATTTCGCTCCTTTGTCTTATCGATTTGAGTCGCTGCTTCGATGTCATCGATCATGCCAAACTGCTAGCCAAATTGCAGCTTTACTGCATCGACACTTCCTGGTGTGCTAACTACCTGTCCGGCCATACGCAGAGCGTCAGTCTCTCTTCAACATTGATATCGGCATCTCGTCCAATCACTCAGGAGTTTTCCAAGGCTCCTCTCTCGGCCCGCTACTCTTTACTGTATTTGCAAATGACCTCAGCCTGCATGCCGCTGGCGCTTTTGTCACGCAATTCGCCGACGACACCCAGGTTCTCGTCTCTGGCCAAAATCCGCCTTCCGGCTCTGATCGGTGGCATGGAAGCAGCCCTGTCCTCCCTGGACGCGTACTTTCGGTCAAGCGGTCTTTAAGTAAACGAAACAAAATTTGAGCTTCTCCCTATCGGCACTCGGCAAAACTTACGCAACATGCCCTCGTTCACAGTGAAATTTCGCAACACGGACCTCGTCCCCGGTAACGAAGCCAAAAATATCGGTATCACTTTCGACCGTTATCTTCCTTGGGATTCACACGTTGAGCAGCTGTCTCGGAGGTGTGTTGGCATCCCGACCGCCAACTCTCACCTACGTCACTACCTACCACCCCGGCTGCCTACCCACCCTCGTCTCGACCCTGGTCTTCTCGCACATCCGCTACGGACTCGCAGTGTACGTTAACGGTTCTGGAAAAAATCTGGCTACCATCCAAACAATATTCAACTTTGCAGCTCGCATCATTTCTGGAAAACGCAAATTCGATCACATCTCTGGCGTGCGAGAGGACCTGGGCTGGCTGGATTCCCCGGACTTGGTCGTCCATGACACACTGACACTGCCCCACAAGGTCCGTCGCACTGGCAGCCTGAGTCTCTGGCCGTCCAATTCCGTACAAACCGCGAGCGACCCAACCACGTGCGTAGCACCCGTAGAGACCGAACTGTTGAGTCTCCCCAACATACGCGGCTCAGCAACGGCTAAAAGGCAGTTCGTGTATCGTGCCGCTGACCAGTACAACTCGCTGCCACCTGAGTTTACCGTCATGCCTATCACAGTGTTTAATCGCGCTTTGAAGAGGCGACTGGTGTCTGGTGACGATGACGATCGCCGCTGATGGGGCTGATCTGATGTGACGCAGACTGATATGTTCATTTCGACTTTTAACTGTACTGTATGCTTGTCTTTTACCCACTTCAACGCCATCATTGTGTGACTCTGTGCTAGGAATAGCCCCTTTGGCTTCGCATGTATAGGGGACGGCTACTACGAGGTCAATAAATACATAATCATAAGAAATGACATAAATTAAGAAATTGACTTTGATTGGACAAACTCTTCAAAATAATTAAACATGATACCAAGAGCTTCGTACAGCTCTATTATATATATATATATATATATATATATATATATATATATATATGTATATATATATATATATATATATTATA